>JAGDYQ010000077.1:290011-342223 GCA_021962125.1 Bulinus truncatus | reverse complement strand
ATTAGCTGCAGCGCACAGAAAATTGATGGGGATATGGTTGACGAGCTAAGAATAGATTACACTTGGGCGGGGCTCACTTCTGCGTATAACATTCAACCAGGCCCCAAACTCCCTCGAGTTCACCGTTGGGACAGTTCCATAGCGAGTGCACTGCTCACAAGAGCTTCATTTATTAGACTGGGACATAACATATTTGTGGTTTCCACTAAACGTAGATCAAACGTAGATCATCTTCGTCAATCGACTTTGATTTCATGCAGACAGACCAGAACATATCTACGGCTAAGTACGACAATTATGACTGCTTCATGCGTCTGTCTGTCTGTGTGTACCCACGCTTTGGCAGTTAGAAATCACCTTCATCCAGGTGATATGACGTCATCATTAGACTATGTCACTGACTGCTATCACCATTGCGACCCTCATCTTTTATTATCACTCTCTTCCCCCCGCACCCCTTCTCCCAAAGTACGAATTTGTGCGGGGAATTAATTGTGGTGATAAATTAAAAAAATAAAGCTTTAGTAAAGTTATCAAATTTTCGATATTTGTGATGAATTGTCCAGAGATTACTGGACCGTTAATTTAAACAATACGGACAGTAGCACGGTATGAAACTATGGAGTATGTTGGAGTATGTGGGAGTATGTGGGAGTATGGGTGAGCATTATGGGAGTATGTGGGAGACTATGGGAGTATGTGGGAGTATGTGGGAGTATGCGGGAGACCATGGGAGTATGTGCGAGTATGCGGGACCCTATGGGAGTATGTGGGAGTATATGGGACTCTGAGTGGAGAGGTATGGGGAAGCATGTGGGAGACTATGGGAGTGGGAGGGGGGATAAGGAACTCTATGGGAGTATGTGGGGGGTATGTGGAGTATGTGGAAGAATAGTGGGAGTAAGGGGAGACTATGGGAGTATGTGGGAGTATGTGGGACTCTATGGGAGTATGCGGGAGACTATGGGAGTAAAATGTGGGAGTATGTGGGAGCATGTGGAAAACTATGGGAGTATGGGGAGTATGTGGGAGTATGTGAGAGTCCCTCATGGGGAGTATGTGGGAGCATGGGGGACTCCTATGGGAGTATGTAGGAGCATGGGTGGAGACTATGGGAGTATGTGGGAGCATGTGGGAGACTATGGGAGTATGTGGGAGCATGGGACTCTATGGGAGTATGTGGGAGCATGTGGGACTCTAGGGGAGTATGGGGAGCCTGTGGGACTCTATGGGAGTATGTGGGAGCATGTGGGAGACTAGGGGAGTATGTGGGAGCATGTGGACCTCCTATGGGAGTATGTGGGGAGCATGTGGGAGACTATGGAGGCATGTGGGAGCATCACAATGTGTACCGATATCAAATAATATAAAATGGTTCTAATATAAAATACTACAATGTATCGCATATTAGAACATAAACACAAGGTAGCTTATACACGCACACACTATCTTACACATATACACTTATATACATAGTCACGCTTTTTTATTTTACTAAATTCTAACGAAATGTGTTTTTATAATTTCGATTTTCTTTCTTTCCGCCTCACCTGTCCGTGGTCAATTATCATTAGTATCATTGCTATATATTGTACTGCACTAATTGAGTAACTAGACCAAAAACATAACGTCGGCAGGAACAGTTATTGTTTTTAAATTACTTTAAACACTAAGTCAGTATCTAGGTCAGCTGGTCTATGTCCTCAGACGAGGCCAGATGACCCATGTCATCAGAAGAGGTCAGATTCTTCACGGATATTGCTTCCTAGGAGATCGTGACGCTTCAATGACCAGTACTCCACTACGCCGCTGCTGAACTGTCCAGAATCATTGGTCAGTTAGACTGACACAAGATACATTAGCTTGGACAAGACATACTTCTTTTCACAAAAAGAAAGATTTATAAACAGAAAGGTTGGAACAGAAAAGATGAACAAATGGATTGACAAACAGAAGGGTGGAAGAACATATAAATAAACGGACATAAAGAGGGAAGAACTTTATATCTATCTATCTATCTATCTATCTATCTATCTATCTATCTATCTATCTATCTATCTATCTATCTATCTATCTATCTATCTATCTATCTATCTATCTATCTATCTATCTATCTATCTATCTATCTATCTATCTATCTATCTATCTATATAATATAATGAATGAACGGGCGATTGATGAATAGACAGATGATTGGACAGATAATATCACAGATAACCAGAATGACCTATTTACATATTAAGTTCAGCGAAGTCACAGCTCTGGGGGAGGGGGGTGGGGGTGAGTTATAAAAAGTAATGAGACGTATGCCGGTCAAACATTTCACAATAACGGGCCTAACAAAAATAGATAAATTTATATTCCCCTCTACCTCCCCCCCCCACCCACCACACACCCTCCTCCCTCCCCAATCTCAACTCACCCCAACAAAATGCACGTCAACACCCCGCCCCCCTCAGTGGCCGCATGTGAGTACAGAGTCTTGCACACGTCATAACATGCATGCTGGAAGCTCGTCTTGAACCAGAGTTCACTCACTCCTAACTCACCCGCTTCCCCTCCCCCAACACAAGCATACACACAGATTTTCAGTAACATTAACCGATACTTCTATAAACAGGGCCCCCGCCGAGAGACATGCTGCCCCCCCCGTGCAATGAATGCGAGCGCGGCCCTTGTGGAGAATATATCAATAAAAACAAAGCAAACTATTTTTTTTTATAATTTAACAAATAAGGACGCCCTTTTGCCTTGATGGGCCCCCCTTGAGCTTAATGGCCCCCAGAGTGATGTACCAGCTGAGCTCACATCCTTTCAGCAAAGGGCTTCTTGTATAAACAGATTTTCTATAAACCATTTTTTTTTTTTTTTTAAAACTTTGAGAACTTTTCTGGACTGGCAAATGAAGTGCAACAAAAAGGGAAAAAAAGTCTGGGATTAAAAAGGGTAACTCGTTGTCTACTGTGTGCACGAAACAAAGAGTTTACTTACGCTAAAAAACTGGAAGCTGTGAAAACGCAAAGATGTAAAAAAATTACATTTGGCGGACGAGTCTGATGTAAATAGGTCCCACTTGTCATCCAAGGGGGCAGCGGGAGGGGGGGAAGGACATAACTGAAGTTGGTCTCTGTGGCCCAATGAGGCTTGTTGTTTATTTAATCCCAATACCTCAAGTGGCTGATGTTTTACTGTGAGAGTTGTCGTACCTTCTTCTACTGTACAGATAGACGGACAGACGATACGCGCAAAAAGAGTCCAAGGAGAGAGACATATATAAAGAAAGAGGGGAAGAGAGAGATGAGAGAGGGAGAGAGATTGAGAGACCCATGAAGAGAGAAGGAGAGAGAGATTGAGAGAGAGATGTAGAGTGTGTGTGTGAGTTACATAGAGAGAATGAGAGATTGAAAGAGAGAGAGAGAGTAGGATAGAGAGATTGAGAGAGAGATAAGGAGAGAGAGAGTTGAGAGAGAGAGATGTAGAGAGAGAGAGAGAGAGAGACAGAGAGAGAAGGAGAGACTGAAAAAGAGAGAGAGAGAGAGAGAGAGAGAGAGAAGATAGAGAGATTGAGAGAGAGATTGAGAGATAGAGAGAGAGAGAGAGTAGAGAGAGAGGGAGTGAGAGATGGGTTCAATGTGAATCTGTTCCAGAACGTGAAAGAACACCTGCCAAAATTTTCTCTCTCCCACTCCCCTCCTCCCCCTCAAACCAACTCTTGAGGTCGTCTCCCACAGGGTGAGTCATCACCTGGCCGCAACCTATTCAGGCATTCCCTACTCACTAACACTCTATCTGGCATCTCCAACGAAATACAGCATTACGTGTATATGGGAGACTGTATATAGTAGGAGCACCACTGTGTATAATACGAGGTGTAGGGGTAGATGGGTAGATAGGATATATATAGGAGTACCACTGTAGAAATACAGTGTGCAGGTGGACAGGCAGATGGGACTAAGCGAAAGTTGACAGAGATATAAAATTTTGTTAGATAGAAAGCGTAGAAAGGATAAACAAGTGGATAGAGTTGGAAAGGTAGGTGGTAGATGGTTGGAAAGATCGATATAGATAGGCAGGGGTAGATGTAGGGTTAGACATATACATGCTATAGTCAGTAAAATGATTTATAGGATATATATAAATAGATAGATGAGTTAGATAGACAAATAAAGAGATAGGGACATTTAAAGTTTAGTTTGAATCTTAGTATTCATATAAGAAGTCTATCTAAGTCTGTCTAAGTCTATCTAAGTCTAAGCCTGATTTCTCTCTGAATCTCCTTGCAGTTTGGGTTGTAGTAAGGAATATCAGCCATAGGTGTTTTTCTGCACAGTATCTTATAGTTTTCTTTCTCTATCTCTCAAATCACACAAACACACACACACACACACACACACAAACACACTTGTCAGTGTCAGAACAGCATTAAATGACATTAATTATTCATTCCTCCCCACCCCGGATTCACGAGAATAAAGCATATATCGGTTATGTTGATTTCATGTGCTGAAAATTTTGAATTCCATTTCCCCCTCTCTCAGTTATAAATACGTTAAAACAAGCAATTAAGCCTGTTCCATTCTGGACACAGGACGTGTTAGCCCGCATTTTCTTGTTATGTATCAGTACACGCATGTTAGCTTTCAGTAAATATTTGTAAATTTTGGAAATGTTTATAAATTCAATTGTGTAATGCATATATCTAAAAAAATATTATAAAGACGTTTCTTTATATTTGAAAAAAAAATTATTTTTTCTCTTGAAATCCTAGCTTGCTACAAGTGGTTTGTGGTTGCTGAAATAGGACTCATAATTGAAAACATTCGAAATTATAGTCATTTAATAGTCCGAAAACTCCGTCAATTGTTGCATAGCTCTGATACTTTCAATTAAACTCAGAATACAAGCTTACTATTTCATTTGATGAGTTTCTTAATAAATCTTGGTGAAACTACGTGCTGCAGTCATTTCGCACCAAATGAATGGGTTATTGAACGTACAAGGTGTATATATAATATATAAGCCCGGCCCTCAGAGGTCCTATCGCGAAATGGACTTTTGATGTACACTAGCAGGCCAAGATCTACAAGATGACTCTATACATCATGGGTCTAGGACTTGTGGTTGTTGAGATAAGGCGCTCTTTATTAAAGTATAACTTATATAGCAAAAAAACAGAATTACCCTAAGCCCCCTTTTACGACCCTCAGAGGTCAGATCACGAAATGGAAAAAGTCATTTCTTAGCAGGCCAAGACCTACAAAATGATGTCTAACATCATGGGTCTAGGACTTATGGTTGTTGAGATCTAGGAGTGACGACAGACAGACCAAAAAATATCTAAAAAATATCAACACTAGTTTCATGTACACATATTCAATAAATTTCAATCAATAACTTTTTGTTTTTGTTATGTTTTTATTTGTATGATTATATATATATAGTTTGGATATATTTTGTAAATATGCCTCACTGTCCACTGTATCTAAAAATGTATTTATACATTGCTTGTGTGAGTGTGATGTGTGTGTGTGTGTGTGTGTGTGTGTTTGTGTGTGTATTAAATAAGCCAATTAAGCAGGGCGACGTCGGCCTCATTCGCTAGGAGGGATCTTTGAGTCTCCTGCATAGGGTCCTTTTGTTTCCGCAGCTTGCTGGCCGTGAGCTGGTTGGAATGGACAATAGCCTTATACTAACAAGCAGGACCGCCTGTTAGGAGCAGGACCGTCTGTTAGGAGCAGGACCGTCTGTTAGGAGCAGGGCCGTTTGTTGGGTGCAGGACCGCCTGTTAGGTACAGGACAGCCTGTTAAGTTCTGAGACCGCCTGTTATGTGCAGAGACCGACTGCTAAGAGCACAGGACCGTCTGTTTCGAGCTGGACAGCCTGTTAGGAGCAGGACCGCATGTAATGACCAGGATCGTCTAAAAGGTGCAGGACCGCCTGTTAGGACTTTTGTGCTAGGTTTGTGGGTCATGCACGGTGTCTATAGTAAATTTGTTCACCGAAGTTACAGAGATATGTAGCAGTGGTCATCTAACGTGGACACGGGTACAGTTAGTCATCACATGAACAGTGGTCAGTATGTTCATGTTGGAATGAACCTAAAATTTACGTTGCAGAAAAAAAAAGACAGAACTAAAGTTCAGTGACGTAGCGAAAAAATGAACAAACTAATCCCGGGGGTAGGGGAGGTGTCTTAAATGTTACAAAAACTGATCCCGGGGGTATGGGAGGTGTGTTAAATTTACACAAACTAATCCCGGGGGTGGGGAGGTGTGTTAAATGTTAAAAATACTAATCCCGGGGGTAGGGGAGGTATGATAAATGTTACCAAAAACTAATCCCGGGGGTAGGGGAGATGTGTTAAATGTTACAAAAACTCAATCCCGGGGGTGGGGGAGGTGTGTTAAATGTTACACAAACTAATCCCGGGGGTAGGGGAGGTGTGTTAAATGTTACACAAACTAATCCAGGGGGTAGGGGAGGTGTGTTAAATGTTACACAAACTAATCCCGGGGGTAGGGGAGGTGTCTAAATATTACACAAACTAATCCCGGGGGTGGGGGAGGTGTGTTAAATGTTACAAAAACTAATCCCGGGGGTGGGGAGGTGTGTTAAATGATACACAAACTAATCCCGGGGGTAGGGGAGGTGTGTTAAATATTACACAAACAAATCCAAGGGGTATGGGAGGTGATGTTAAATGATACACAAAACTAATCCCGGGGGTAGGGGGGAGGTGTGTTAAATGTTACACAAACTAATCCCGGGGGTAGGGGAGGTGTGTTAAATGTTACAAAAAAAACTAATCCCCGGGGGTAGGGGAGAGGTGTGTTAAAACTGTTCCGTCCATAGGTTGCTCCCACGGCAATGGACAGCTCCCATAGTTTCAAAGAAAAAAGCTGAGAAAACGTCTTATCTTTCACCTCTTATTTTATAACCTTGTATCTTTACGACTCGACAGGTGGTTAGTTCTATCAAAGTGGTAATGAAACTAACGGCCCGCGAAATCCATCTACATAATAGGGCTGACAATATTTCATATGTCAAAAGATATTTTTAAAAAAAAAAATTATTCCCACAAGTAATTAAATCTAAAAAGTAATAGTTTTACCGTGAATAATATGATGATGACATATATATATATATATATATATATATATATATATATATATATATATATTACTGGAGTTGGTTTTTTAATGTAATGTATGTGTAATGTGTAGTTTGTCATTGCTTGAATCAATTGTAAATGAAGTTTATTAAGCCATACTAGACTAACCCAAAATATTTGCATTAGGCTAATATGTCATTAAACGCTTACTTAAGTAAATGTAAGTAGGTATAAATACGGTAAATGCGTAAAGTAAATTTGAGAAGGTAAAGTTCCCCTAAGTAAGTACGGTAAGTGAGTAAAGGAAGTAAGTAAATTAAGTGAAAGTAAGGTAAGATGTTAAAAAGTAAGTGAGTAAAGTAAGTGCGTAAAATCAGTGAGTAAAGTAAGTGACAGAGTAACTGAGTAAAGGAAGTGAGTAAGAAAATAAGTAAATTAAGTAAGTAAGGTAAGTGAGTAAAAAGTAAGTGAGTAAAGTAAGTGCGTAAAAATCAGTGAGTAGAAGCAAGTAAACAGAGTAACTGAGTAAAGGAAGTGAGTAAGAAAATAAGTAAATTAAGTAAGTAAGGTAAGTAAGTAAAGGTAAGTACGTAAAGTAAGTGAGTAAAATCAGTGAGTAAAGTAAGTGACAGAGTAACTGAGTAAAGGAAGTGAGTAAGAAAATAAAGTAAGTTAAATAAGTTAGGTAAGTGAGTAAAGTAAGTGCGTAAAATCAGAGAGTAAAGTATGTGAGTAAAGTAAGTGAGTTAAGTAAGTGATAGAGTAACTGAGTAAAGGAAGTGAGTAAAGGACGTTAGTAAAGTAAGTAATTAAAATTCCCTTCACCCTTAACGGGTCATCAGGGCCAGACGAAGTGTTCAGTTCATATGTTTCTGTAATTACGACATAATAACGAGCTTGTCTGGTAAGCACAACGCCCGGCCGCCTTAACTTTACCAGATCAAGTCAGGTACAACATTTGAGAGCATTTGGGGACATTCAACAAACCTTTAACAGCACCTGGTTCTCACAGAGGATCGAACCCGGCGCCCTCAGGCCAAACATCGTTTTACACCTCTCGACCATCGGTCCTGCATTAAGTAGCCTCATCAACTGTGGCCTATGACCTGCCGTTATGACACAAAACTTACCGTTTGTCAAGACCCTTATCGTTAACAACTAAAAGTGGTGGTGCAATGATCCTGGAGCAACTACGAGGGTCTATCTCTCCAGCCTCCAGGGCGTCCGTCAGTCAACGCCAAAAAAGATCTCATTCAACCGCACCCTTCCCTATAAAAATGTTAACGCGCGTTTCAAATAAACACACATGTGCATGCATGAAACTAGTGCACAGACCGGTGTCTTTATTTCCAACTATAGAACCGCTGACGAGGTACATTGCAGAAATGGGGAAAAAACCAACCCATGAAGTCACAAAAAAAAGTAGGTTATCCCCATAAAATGCTGCATATTCGTCTGCTAAAGTACCATGTGTCTGTCTGTGTGTGTGGGGGGGGGGGGGCGGGGAGAGGTGTATTGTGTTACAGAGGTGCTTTAGTCAGAGGCATTCACCTTCGCTGTTACAAAAGTTATTTTCAACGACATATTTTGAGGACCCGTGTTCTGTTGTCTTTAATTTTTTCAAAAATATATTGGTTAGAGCAATCAAGCGAGTGATTAAATATATTGGTTAGAGCAATCAAGCGGGTGATCAAATATATTGGTTAGTGCAATCAAGCGAGTGACAAATATATTGGTTAGTTCAATCAAGCGAGTGATCAAATATAATGGTTAGTGCAATCAAGCGAGTGATAAAATAGGTGCATGGTCAGTACATGGAGCATCCCCGGCATCAGTCTGCTGACCACGGTGGGCGCGAATGGTGTTGACCAAACAAAATTCCTTTGAAATTATCTCCATCGGTACAATGTGCACGTACAATGGTGTTCTCATTGGCTTCTATAGCCCTTGCATCATGACCACAGCCTACTTAAACGGGAAGGGACCTCTAGAAATAGTCTTTAAGCTATTACCTAGTTCATGGGTGGGCAAGCGTTCTGAACCGCGGGCAGGGTCATTAGTAAATGTTTGGAGTCAATGTATGAAATAGTTTGAGTTAACTGGAGTCATTGTTGTTAAAAAGAATGGAGAATAGCAGAACTGTGGACCGGCTCATTAGTAAATGAAATAGTTTGAGTTAACTGGAGTCATTGTTGTAAAAAGAATGGAGAATAATAGAACTGTGGACCGAATTAAACGGTCTGTACTTGGGCCTCGGACAGAAGTTTGCTCATGTGTGAACAAGCCGGTTGACATATTCACACGTGATTCTTAGCTTTAACAAAATAAACCCAGCTACCGTGAAGTTTCTCGGTTTTTTTCCATATACGCAGACATTATTGTGTTTAAATATTGATTCTTCGTTACCTCGTTAAAATTACTGGGGCAATTTTAATAGCGGCTCATTCTCCCTCCCCCCGGCCACCTGATAATGTATGCCAATGGTAAAGGGCCAGCCACGAAAGCCATGGGGGTAACTTTGCCTCCATTGGGATTCGAGCCAGCACCTTTCCTCACAATCAAACTGCCATCCAGTGATTTTATTCCAAAACGACTGGTAATTCTTGTATTATAATTGGGTTCGAATCCGATGCACCGGCTTGCTAGTCGAACTACTATCCAGTCACCTGATATTATATCTGTGTTTCAAACATCATGCCAGACATCAACCCTGCATCGTTGAGTCAAAACCCCCGTCATCACCAGGCATACACACACACGCACACACGTACGCACGCACGACACGCACTCTCACACACACAGAAGAGCCAACGAAAACACTGCACATCCATCAACACGCCGTTGAGTACAGAGCGTAAATACACAAAATGTTGTCTACAACACACTCCACGCTGTCTACAACACAGCTACACACACCTCACACAACACACTCCACGCTATCTGCAACACACCCCACGCTGTATACAACACACTTCACACAACGCGCTCCACGCTGTCTACAACACACCTCACACAACACACTACACGACGTCTGCAACACACCTCCACTGCACGCTGTCTACACAACTCCCCACACACCTCACACCCCACACTACACGCTGTCTACAACACGGCTTCACATCTCACTGAACACGCTTCACGCTGTCTACAACACAGCTTCACACACCCTCACATAACACCTCCTGCTTATAACTACACAGACACATCATACCTTACAGTACACACTGTCTACAACACAGCTCCACACAGCTCACATAACACACTACAGTCACTACCGCTGTCTACAACACAGCTCCACACATCTAACATAACACACAAATCCAGTCACTACACGCTGTCTACAACACAGCTCCACAACACCACCTCACACAACATTCTCCAGCATCATGTTGTCTGTCTCGTTATTGAATAAACAAACAAACCAACAAACTGGCACCAACAAAACCCAACCTTCGGATGTACTGGCGTCATCTTTGTTGTTTGAACAAATAAATCATTCATAAATAAACAAATGAAAAAGGAAACATGGGTTAAAACAACAGCAGCATTTAGACATTGATAAGTGTATATTCATTCATTACCAACTGTTGAGTTACACACTTATACATCTAATTAACTTAGTACATTCATTGAAGGATTTTATCACAATCATTCAGTACTAACAAAGAATATCAAATGATTCAACACAATCATTCAGTACCAACAAAGAATATTTAATAATTCAACACAATCATTCAGTACCAACAAAGAATATTTAATAATTGAACACAATCATTCAGTAACAACAAAGTTTATCAAATAATTGAACACAATCATTCAGTAACAACAAAGTATATCAAATAATTCAACACAATCATTCAGTACCAACAAAGAATATTTAATAATTGAACACAATCATTCAGTAACAACAAAAGTATATCAAATAATTGAACACAATCATTCAGTACCAACAAAGAATATTTAATAATTGAACAAAATCATTCAGTACCAACGAAGAATATTTAATAATTGAACACAATCATTCAGTAACAACAAAGTGTATCAAATAATTGAACACAATCATTCAGTACCAACAAAGAATATTTAATAATTCAACACAATCATTCAGTACCAACAAAGAATATTTAATAATTCAACACAATCATTCAGTACCAACAAAGTATATCAAATAATTGAACACAAATCATTCAGTATCAACAAAGAATATTTAATAATTCAACACAATCATTCAGTAACAACAAAGTATATCAAATAATTGAACACAATCATTCAGTACCAACAAAGAATATTTAATAATTGAACACAATCATTCAGTAACAACAAAGTGTATCAAATAATTGAACACAATCATTCAGTAACAACAAAGTGTATCAAATAATTGAACACAATCATTCAGTACCAATATAGAATATCAAAGAACACAACTCAATTTGTTAGTATCAAAATTAAGCAATGACAAATTTTTATCAAATAAAATTTTCGAATTACAACCTCTTCACTAACCCCTTTGTTCACTTCAAATTTGTGCCAATATTACAAATGACCCTGACTTCGACCAAACTGACCTCAAGCTGACCTCTTTCCGCCCAGTTACACCAAACGGCTGCAAGTCTGCTAGTTTTCATGTAAGATATAATGTGTGCCGCCTTCCTCTTCATCGATGTCGTCTGTCATTTTTATTTCACGGTGTTCATCGCCCTAATAGTCAAGAACCATACATGTAAAAATGAACATACTGACTTTAGTTTGCTTCTACCTTTATATTCATTACCTCTAGTATTATTACCTTTGCATTATTACCATTTCCAATAACAAGTATCTGCCATACGAAGGCCTTAATGCAAGCGTCGTAGAGATCAATATGGCGGTGTCTCATGTAGTCAATTGATAGTATTATTATAAAAAAGTATATTAAAAATAATTATATCCTAGTCGTCAAGTCAACAAAATTTAGCGGGAAGCAATAATGAATGCGTATTTCTAATTGTAATATATACAAAAGCGATTTGGGTTCTGCGTTAAAATCTGAAAATGAAGAATTCGCCACAACAGTCATTCCCGGTTTAAAATACATTCCTTGAAAAAAATCAGCGGATCTGCCCAAAACCAAAAATACCCTAGCCTACCGATCAAGCCTAAGGGGAAATACACTCTATTTTAAAGCTTTGCAAGGGAATGCAACTAGT
Organism: Bulinus truncatus; assembly: GCA_021962125.1. NCBI lineage: Eukaryota > Metazoa > Mollusca > Gastropoda > Planorbidae > Bulinus > Bulinus truncatus. The sequence continues at coordinate 329,925 of JAGDYQ010000077.1, read as the reverse complement.
TATATTATTATCCGATCCCTGTGAATCTCAATTACGCTATTTGCATCATTGTGAACAGCCCACATTTTGAGGAATGCCCTGTCCATGAAAGAAAATTAAAAACATCTTCATGCCCCCCCCTCCTTAATACCGTGGCATGGACCCGGCGACTGAGCTGACCTGTGGCGTCACTAGGGGGGTTCGTGGGGTGCGGGCCGCACCGGGTGACACCAACCCTAGTGATGCCACTGGTGCTGACCATATAAAAAAACATAATTCCACATATGTTAATAATTAAAAAGAGCAACAACAACAACAATAACAGCCGATACAGCGGTAGACGCACAAAACACGACCAAGAGCCACATTTGGATCTAAGAGAGGCTTTTCGTTCGCCGTGACCTTTTCACGCCAAGCCACAGCCCCACCGTCGTACACAACATTTCCACATCACACACACACACCACACACACCACAGATATGCTCACGTTCACATACACACCACAGATGTGCTCACGTTCACACACACACATATATGCTCACGTTCACACACACATACCACAGATATGCTCACGTTCACACACACCACCACAGATATGCTCACGTTCACACACACACCACAGATGTGCTCACAATTCCACACACACCACAGATATGCACTCACGTTCACACACACCACATATATGCCACGTTCACTTGCACACCACAGATGTGCTCACGTTCCACACACACACACACTACATATATGCTCACATGCACACACACACCACATACATGCTCACCTTCACACACACACTACAGATATACTCACATTCATGTTTTTTTTTTTTCTTTATAGGGGCCATGTATCGTCAAAAATAAAATAAGATGGAGACCCAATAAAACCACCAAACAAACAAGTTTTTGATCAGTTCATAAACAAAGCGCCGAGTAGGAATGCACCCTGTGACCCCGCAGACTGCCATCAGGCGGATGAAGACCAACATAAATAAATAAAACATATGTAATATTATTACGAGGGTAAACACCAGCCGGTGATATCCAACTGTATCTCCGAATGGACTCTATTTTCTGAGCTAATACACAATTTACTAATTAGTGGAAAGGGTGGGGTGAGGTGGGGGGAGGGGACGATGACTACTCACTCCACTGTTAGTGGGGAGGAGGAGGGGCAGAGGGGGAGGGGAGCCCTAAGGACTGCTGTAGCCTAAAATGGAGAGAGAGAACAACTTAACGGTTGGGGGGGGGGGAAGTTCAGAGGGACCATACTTTCAACTATTCTGCGGGGGCCCTACAGTGCACGATTTATTAACTATACAAGCTCAAGATTAGGGCCCCCCACTTTCTTGTGGGCCCCACTTTTATGGGGTTCCCGAAAATTGCCTGAGTGAGCAAATGCCATATGTACTTAAATATTTGGCACTGACATATAATAACTGGACTTATAAAGGGACCCATATCTCAAAAAAAGCTTAGGGCCCCTTATTAAGTGTAGATCCGGCCCTGGGGCCCCAAGATTTGCAAGAGGCGGTCCTCACATCGGTTTACAAATGGCGAAGCGTTTTGTCTAGACCAGTTAAACCGTAAGAGGAAGCGCTCTGGCTACAGCTAAAACAATAATTTTGGCTACAGGTAAACATTAGGAAAAGTTTATCAATGATGATCTAACTCAATGTTTAAACGTGCCCGACTCGTTCGTTTGTAGTAAACAGGGCGAAAACTACATGTTTTGTTATTATGTACTCCACTTTCTGACAGTTACACATAGTTTATCAGGAGTTTGAACCTTAGCCGTACAGATATGAGCTGGTGTTTCAAAAAAAAAATGCTCGAGGGAGTTTAATTTTCAGAACCTAGCAGGATTTGAAGTGGCCCTGGGAGCTTGACCTCTTATACAGGGCCCACTATTTTGAAATTCGACACTATGAAATGAGATAATGTACTAAATATTTAATGTAAAATAATCACATTTGGGATCCCCCTCAAAAGCTGGGCCCCGAGGGGGAGAACTTTCGAATTTGGACCCCTCACCCTAAGTACGCCTCTGCGGGTTTTTTTTTTTTTTTAAAGAAGATGATAATAATGACCTTTTGAATTCCCGATATAAGGTGACAAAAAGAGTTACTGTTTGTTGGATGTCAGGTAAGTGACGTAGATGAAGGGTCTGCTGATTGGCGTAATGCTCTAGAGGGTATCCCCCGTCGAAATGAACCCATGGCTTTCTGGTGGTCCCCATGCTAGACACTGGGGTCTAGCGTCAGGTGAAAGTCGAGACTCCTAGTTCCCCACCCCCTCCCCCTTTATCCTCCCCTGTACTGTACCAGTCTGGCCTCTGACCTTATCCCCCCCAAACCCAGACACTTCTCCATGACGTCATTCACCCTATTTTTGCGTGTAATATGCAGTTTCCACGGGGGGGGGGGGAGGATGGACTCCGCTCGCCACGCCCTTTCTTCCTTGACCCTGGCAGGTCAATATGTTATGGTGCACAGTAATTGATTATACTTATCCCCACATGCAAAAGTTTCTTTGAAACTGATGCAATCAAGATCTTCCCTTATAGATCCTCAATACATGTACCAGTAATAAAAAAAACACTATGATAATAATATTCTAAAAAAAATGACATGGCCGACAGCATAGTGATATACGTAAATACATCATATATGTACAAGTCAAACAGCTAGTAGATATATTGACAGAGAGCAGAAGTTAGATATGCATACAGACGAACGGATATACCACATACAGACATCAGACATGTGTACGTAGACAGCAGACAAATATGCAGAGAGAGAGAGAGAGACACAAGATGTACCTAAATAGCAGCAGAATGTACAGTCAGCAGACATATATACAGTAGGGATGTACCGGAATCGGAGTTCGGTTCCTGTAAGCCGGATTCCGGCAGTTTTAACAAATCCGGTTCCGATTCCGGTTCCGGTTAAAATGTGCCGGAATTAAGCCGGATTTCTTTGTTGTTTGAAATTTGTAAAAAAATTTTTAGCGCAACATAATTTTGAAATATTAAGCGCTATACAATTGAATTAAAACAATAACTTCAACTGATTTTCAAAACTACAATAGCGTCCCGATCGCTTTGAGTTCTATATGTAAGGCACAAATATATTAAAAAGGAAGATTTGAATCGTATTTAGTCTAGTACAGGGTCGGCAACCTGCGGCTCGCGAGCGGCATGCAGCTCTTTCGATGTCAAGTTGTGGCCTGATCAAATACCGTAATATTGAAACAACAAATTTAGTGGCTCTTTAAGGATTGAGAAAATTGTAAATTATAGCCTTGAAATATTTAGATCTCAAAAGGTTGCCGACCCTGGTCTAGTAATTTGACCTTATCTTCCACTACTTTTGATTCTGTGTTTTCTATAAACTATATTTAGCTATCAAAGTTTAATTTTTTTAAAACGAGCAGACAACGATCTATTTTTGGGTGTTTACCCAGTTTTAAAAAGTTTTCAATAATTTATTTTCTGCACATTTTTTTTAATTTAATTGGATTTTTTGTCACGATTTGGATAAAATTCATCACTAATTTAGATAAAAAACTTGAAGATACATTTTTAATTGAACATTAAAGTGATATTGATTTAGATTTGAAATGCATTTTAATTTGCGTTTTTATGGGAAATAGTGAGATAATGGTTTAAATGAAAAGTATGAATGAAATAACACGGTTCGGTGACGTCACTATGGAAAACTAAAGAAAAATAAGCTATCGGTGGTGCCACAGTATATATATATATATTGGAATTCATTTATTAATAAACATGTTTATTCATACTTTCTAAGATATATTATCCATTTCTTTGTTTTGATTTTTAATAAAAAATCAGGTTAAATTAAATTCAGCTTTATTAAAATAAATTTTTTAAAACGAAGAACCTGTTATTTTGACAGAGTTATCTTTCTTAACTAATGATCGATTGGGGAAGGGGTTTTAGTCACAGTCTTCAAGATCTAAATGGTTAATACTGTTTTTTGCTATCTAGAACTTAAAAACTAAATTTTTATTCTATTTTTCATTCTTATATCTTTTTTTATGTTAGGCGAGAAATTACTACTTCGTTCGGAAAAATTACTATTTAATTCGGTAAAATCCGGTTCCTGTACCGATTCCGGCAGGATTCAAATATTAAATCCGATTCAGGTTCCGATCCTGCAGGATCTAAAAATTAGAATCGGTACAGCCCTAATATAATACATATGTACCTTAGACAGCAGAAATATATACATACATATGTTCATAGACAGCAGACAAATATAGTCAGCAGACATATATATATATATATATATATATATATATATATATACATATGTACATAGACAGCAGCCAAATATACAGACAGACATGACACAAATATATCGGTCAGATATTGAGACAGATGCGCACACAGACAGCAGACAATAATGCAGACAGGTGTATAACTCTTCACCTTCACAAGTATACCGACACCATCAAGTTCCACATATAGGAACAATTAAGACACCAGGAGAAAGTAATCAATCAAATCATTTCATTACTCTGAGTCATATCACTGACCCCACCCCCCATTTGCCCGTAGAATCACGTGACGAGCCGGTTAGTGATATCGTGTTTAATATCCTCGCACAACCTAAGAGATGTTAATTATAATAACAAACAAGGAGTTTATTTATCTTTGTTGTATAAGTTCTGCCGAGATTGTTCTGAATTATGCTGGAAGATTGCTCTGAATTCTGAAAGATTGTTCTTTCGCGTTTGATATGAAGATCGAAAACTAAAATTTTGCTGTCTACCTGTGGTTATCACAAAAGTGTAGGGCGTTACCCAATATTGGCGGTCTGCAGCAAGCTATCTGTAAACAAGTCAGTAGTAACAGTGGGTTTCAAACCTGTTTGGAGTGGTTCGCCCTTTTCAACGATTTGACTTCATTCATCCTTCTATCGTTCTTTAGGTGGCTCACTTGAAACCGGTTTCTTGCTTGCTGGGTCACGAAATGCAATGGTTGTGGGGGCTTACGATAGCGATCTTGTAATGATCTGTCCTGTATGTACCGCAGAATCTATAATATCATAATCTGTGGTAGATGTACTAATAATGCAATTGTAAATATGAATCAAACGTCTAGATGTAAGAATAAATGTGAAGTTGCAAGTTTACAGGGAAATATCAAGTCGTAATGGGCTTTGACATGACACCTCCCCCCCCCCCCATGCATCTGTCGTAAAATACCCATGTTGATCCCGGGTATATTGCCGGAAGTAAAAAAAATAATGAGTCATGAATCAAATGTATACATATAAATATCACGTGTATATATATATGCATATAGATATATATGAATGCAGAGCGGCAGGGAGTCAGGGAGAGCGGTGGGATAGAGGCCAACTGCACATCACCTGCAGGCGTGGAGCATGACTCATATCAGGGATAGAAAGATAGGATGAGCGAAGGCACCTAAGACACACACACACACACAAAAACACACACACACACACACACAAATATTAGAAAGACTGAGGGGACATCAAAATATGAAATATTAGAATGTTGGAGGACAGAGTGAGAGAAAACAAACTGACCATATAAGGAGTCTTTGCAAGTTTTGTTATGAAGACAAAAGCCCCATGGTAGTGTATGTCGTGATTATAGGGGTGCTAGGTACAGCCATGGTAGTGTATGTCGTGATTATATGGTGCTAGGTACAGCCATGGTAGTGTATGTCGTGATTATAGGGTGCTAGGTACAGCCATGGTAGTGTATGTCGTGATTGTAGGGTGCTAGTACAGCCATGGTAGTGTATTTCCACAGTGGCCAAAGCCAATTCTTTATTAGCTGTTGGTAAAACAACAAATTGATACACTTATATTGTTTTAAAAGTGTAAATATAAATATTTATTTATTTAAAATATTCGTTGTGGCGGGGAAGGTGGGGGAGGGGTGGGGTGCCATACCTGGAGTACGTGGAATATAAGACTAACCCTGGGGGACAGGGGTGGAGGGGGTGGGTGTTAGTCGAGTGTGACATTTACACATGGGGGGAGGTAAGTAAATAAAAAAAAACCATAAACGTTACGTAATAAGTGAATCGTCACACTCTATTGAGACACTCTATTGACACACTCTATTGAGATACTCTATTGGCACATTCTATTGAGACACTCTATTGACACACTCTATTGACACACTCTAGTGACACACTCTATTGACACACTCTATTGATACACTCTATTGACACACTCTATTGACACTCTATTGACCACTCTCTAATGACACAACCTATCAATTGGACACACATGATATCTAAAATTGACAGACATGATATCTCAAATTGACAGACATGATTTCTCAAACTGACAGACATAATCTCACAAACAGACAATTCCAATACTATACCTATGACATGTGTTATGTAAGTGTGTGTGTGTATTTAAAGTCTAGTTCATCTACTACTATACATATGAAATGTGTAGTGTAAGTGAGTGTGCGTATTCAAAGTTACGTAAGTGTATGTGTGTGTGTTTAAAGCCATGTAAGTGTATTTAAAGTTTATTGCATCTACTACTAGACTTATGACATGTGTAATGTAAGTGTGTGTGTGGTGTGTGGTGTGTGTGTGTGTTTGAAGTCTAGTTCATCTACTAATATACCTATGACATGTGTTTACAATGCTCTGGGTTTACCTACAAGTGAGCAGGTAACCTTTTCCCCGGAGTGAGTTGGTTGTGCTGCACACGGGTTGAACATCAGGTAAACAGGCAGGGAGCAGACGCCCCCTTGTCATACAGCCAACAGGCTGCGGCCGATGAATAGGGCGGTGGGGGGGTGGGGTTGAGGGGGGTAGAAAAAGTCACTGTAGGTAGAAAGGTGACCACATAAATATTTATTTTATCTAACACAGACCTAGGCCAAAGATAAATATAGAGATAGATTTATGAGTTCATATTGATAGATATATTTAAGGCTGTATACTTATAGATAGATTTATGTGTCTTTATATTGAACGATAGGTTTATGTTTGTATACTAATAGATATATTTGTCTTTATATTTAAAGATAAATTCTATGTTTGTATACTAATAGATAGATTTATGCCTTTATATTTAAAGATAGATTTATGTTTGTATACTGATAGATAGATTTATGTCTTTATATTAATATATAGATTTATGTTTCTATACTGATAGATAGATTTATGTCTTTATATTAATATATAGATTTATTCTACTATATTTATCTTCATATTAAATTTTATATGTTTTTATACTGATAGATAGATTTATGTCTTCATATTAATATATAGTTTATGTTTCTATACTGATAAGATAGATTTATGTCTTCATATTAATATATAGATTTATGTTTCTATACTGATAGATAGATTTATGTCTTTATATTAATATATAGATTTATGTTTCTATACTGATAGATAGATTTATAAAATATTAATATATATTTTTTTTTTATTTGTCTATTATATTAATATAGGTAGGTTTATGTTTGTATACTGATAGATAGATTTATGTCTTTATATTAATATATAGATTTATGTTTCTATACTGATAGATAGATTTATGTCTTTATATTAATATATAGATTTCTTATGTTTCTATACTGATAGATAGATTTATGTCTTTATATTAATATATAGATTTATGTTTGTATAGTTGATTGTTGACTGCAGACTGGTGTAGACATACTTGCAGAAAGATATACAGAAGAAATTAAAGATGGGTAGGTAGATAGATAGATAGATTCACTGATAGATATATAGCGATGATTTTTTTTAGTACTTAGTTTAAAAACAATAAGTTTGACAGATAGGAGGAACAGAGGCAATGGGTGTGGGGTAAATTAGTAGATAAATATACAAGTCAGTAGATAGATAGATAGACATGATAGATAGATTGTGACTCTGTAGTTATCTAACGGTCGGGGTGGGAGGCGGGGCGGGGGTTGGAGTTGGAGGGGGTTAGCAAAACTGGGACAACGGCCCAACACTACTGGTTCTACGCAGGCCCACCGACAGAAGATCCCCTGGGCCCCTGAGCAGGGCTGGTCACGCCCCCCCCTCCAAAAGTTTATCGGCCAGCTCAGTCCGGGCCCCTAAAACTCACTCCGGGCCTCTGGGCATTTGCTCCCCCTGCCCACCCCCCTCTTGGCGGGTCCTGGTTCTATATCCAGTGGTTCCTAAAGTGGTCCCTACGGACTCTCCAGGGGTCCCTAGCATCATTCAGGGGTCCGTGGAAAAAAAATTCATTTGGGGGGGGTCCCTGAACAACTTTAGGGGGTTCCACAAAGGTTTTATGTAAAATAGTAAAATTATGATCTATTTTTATTATTATGGACATTAAAATAAAAAATAAATAAAAGACAAATCAAAGCCAGAAGATGCAGATTTTATTGAAGTTATTAGTGAGGGCGAGGCTGAGATTGTTGAAGTTGAGCCAAATTCTAAAAGAAAAAAGACTGATGACGTAGTAAAAAAATTAACACAGCGGATATTTGTCAAAGTCAAGAATTTGGGTTGAAATAGATCCAAATACAGAGGATATTCCTCAAAATCAATAAGGTCTAGTAGAACACAATATAAAAGAAAAGATTGTGCAAATATACCAAAAAAAAAAGGGAATAAAAATACACATGGTTATGTTCAGCGCAAAATAACATTTTTAAGGCAAATTGCAATGCTTGTCGGTCAGAATTTTCTGTAGGACATATGGGTGAAATTGATGTCAAACGACATAAGGAGTGCCGTGCATAAAAAATATGTTGTCCTGTCCTTAAAACAAACATGTGTTATTAACCCATTTTAATTAAACCAAATTCTATCGAAAGTGACAAAATAACTGCTTCAGAACTTTCTCTAGTATATCACACAGTTAAACATCATTAAATTATAATAGTATGGACTGTGGCAACAAGTTATGTAGCCATATATTTTTCCGATTCGCCTCTAGCTCAAAAGTTGTCATGCGGCAGAACAAAAGCTGAAGCAATTGTTCAAAATATATTGGCACCAAAAAGCGTTGAAGCTATTTTACAAGATTTAACACCAGATGTTTATTTTTCTGTAGCAACTGATGTTTCCAACCACAAAAATGATAAATTATTTCCTATTGTGGTTCAATATTTTCATCAGGAAAAAGGCTGTGTTTACAAACTTCTAGACTCTACAGAACAAGCGGACGAAACAGCAGCATGTATTGCTGATCTTTTGTTAAATACTTTGAATAAATTTGGTTTGAAGATTGAGAATATTTCTGCTTTTTCGGCAGACAACGCAAATGTTAATTACGGAAAAAATAATTCAGTTTATCAGATACTGAAATCAAAGAATATCATTTTAAAGCTAATTGCTCAGCTCATACTGTTCATAATACGCTCAAACATGCAATGGGAGAATTAGATGTTGACATCGAAAGGGATTGTCACAAAACTGTATAACCATTTTTCCTGTTATGCTAAGCGCAGGGCCATTAAAAACATTTTTTGAATTTGTTGATTTGGAATGGCACGAACTTCTCCGTCATGTCCCCTAAATGGATTTCTCAATACAGCTGTTAAACGTTACTTGACAATTGGCCAGCTTTAGTATCTTATTTCAAATCATTAGGAGAAGGTTGCCCAAAAATATTTGGCAGTCATTACAGCTGAATGATGATGAAAATGGTGGCACAGATATTGTTGAAATATATTTAAATTTTTGTTATAATGTCACAACAGTTTTTGAAGATACAGTGAAACTGTTAGAAAAAAAACAGTAACTTCTACAGAATTGTATGAAGTCATGTTTGAATTCAAAAAGCAAAATTAGTCAAAGAATAAAAGAAATTTTTTGGTGTTAAAGCTATAGCAATGTTGAGCAAAGAAGGCAATTAAAGACAAGAAAGACAAATTTGAAATAAAAAATTGTTCAGTTTTTAGAAGTAGCCGTTAGCTATATTTCAAAATGGTTTGACTTTTCTGATAGTAATCAATTGAAACATATTCGACCATTGTCATTGAAGGAACAAGTCAAATTTACTGACATACAAAACATAATCTCGTGCTTGAAACTATATATTGACACTGATGAGATATACAACGAATACTCAGCTAAGCCAGTCTTGGACAGTATGGTTTTGGAAGACAAACCTGTCTCAGACAAATGGCATAATGTTTTTTTTTTATAAAATTCAACATCTAAATCAAAAGAATCTATTCACATTGATTTAATTTGTTCTCAGTATACCAACATCTAATGCTTTTGTGGAGAGAATTTTTTCTTTAATGCAGGAAAATGGTCTAACGACAGAAACCGGTGCAGCGTGGACTTGATCAAAGCTGAATTACAAACCTTTGTCAACTATGATATGTCTTGCAGTGAATTTTATTCTGTAGCACTGAAGGACAAGTCACTTTTACAGGCTGCAAAAAATGATAACAAATATGTTTGGAAGAAAAAATTTAATGCAACAGTTTAGATTGTTATTTGGTAGTAACTCTTCCAGACTACAGTTGTTGTTGGGAGGAATATACACGTTGAGAATTTACATTATTAGTTTCATTTTTTTCACTATTAATAATTATTACATTTTTTACTTAAATTTCAATAAAGATAAAGATTAAATGGTCATAAATAAAATAAATTTATAACTATTATATTAACTAAACTGAAGTTACTGTACTTACTGAAGAATTTGAATATTTATAAATTACAATTTACAAATGTAATACCACACAGTAGCTGAGTAACATGATTTAATTTTTTTATCAATAGATTTTTTATTTAATTACACAAACACTGTCAAACACAATTTTATTTTTACAGAATGATTTAATCATTAAACAAGATTTAAACAAAATCACACATTTTTAATAAGTTCGTGATAATGAATTTTTAAGTAAACATATAGCTAAATGTAGTATTTTAAATTGTTAAAAATCAAAAATGTTCTAAATTGGGAACCCAGACCCCTTCCCTTGGTGTCCCGCAAACCAACTTTTCAAAGGTGGAACCCATTCTCACAATGGAAAATACCTAAAAGTTATTTCAGAGTCTACAATTGAAATACCATTTGGTGCCGCTTGAGGGGTCCTTCTTAGACTATTTCAGGTCCTATAGTACTGACCACTATTTGAAAAGTTTTCATGCACTACTTGCTCCCCCTACTATAGTTGCTGCATTAGTGGCTATGGTGGCACCACCAAGAACCACAGCTAACATCAGCTGCAGGGATCGGATCATATAAAAACTGCACATTGCTATTGTGTCCACATGGATACGGTGAACATTTTTGAATTGATAGCTTTATCCTAATAAGAAAGTTCAAAATCATGACCTGAATGTAAATGAGCACTTGCACCTATAAAACTTGATATATTGACAATTTTTATCCACATTTTATTTGTACTACAAGTTTACATTGGACTTTGCTATTCTTCAATTCAAGTACGAAAATTATCGATTTTTTTTTTTTGCAGTTGGATTATTTCATTATCGTTCTTGGCAACAATACTATTTCCTGATTATTGAAGATACACTGGTCAGTGCACAGACAGCTTCTCAGGAAGTTATGCGGAAGACAAGAAGGAAAAAGCAGTGGCCTGTCAGAGAGAGATAAGATTATTATTGGCTGCGTGTTGGTGTTGGAGGCGGCCTCATTCTCATCACAATTATTGTCTTGGTAAGTTTATAGGGAAACATTTTTTATTGATTTGAGCTCTGGCATAGTACTGCAGGTAGGAACAGCAAATGAAATATATGAGAACTTTTGAAAGTTATTAATGAGATGTTACATTTTTTTAGGTCTGTAACGTTATATGTTACTAGCTTTTTTCTGGCATCAGTAATCTTTTTTTGTTAATCAGTGAAAATGTATATGATAATTTCCACCGTTATTCACATCAGCATGTGCTAGGCCCCATGTAAAACTGTTAGCTATTTTTAAAAAAAAAAAAGCAAAATTTTTGAGTTAATCGATAATGCCAAAATATTTTAGCATTTTTAAAGCATAACATTTTTTGGGATTTGTAAATAAAACGAATATTGATGGCATACATTATTGACTTAAAAACGAACAAAGATAAAAAAAATGTTAATGAAATGATGATTTGATAATTCTCTTTTTTAATTATCGGTAAAAACTTCCCAGAATGGATTTTAACTTAAAAATTTAAAGAATTTAAAAGATGAATTATTCATCATCAGTTTTCGAAGTCAGGTAATTATTTTTGTCACTTGATGCTTTTGGTGACCAAAAACTGGTCTGACAATCTTTTAAACAGTTTGTAACAGGTTTTCTTTTTCTTCACTCAGTGTGTTTGTTGCTACTGCAAGAAAAACAGGAAATCACAATCAAGTGCCTACGACCCACAATGGTAAATAATGTGGACATGTTATTTTTTTTTTTTTTTACATTTTATTTCTTTGTATCCACAGTTCTGTTTACTTGTGTATTTTTGTAGATTTTTATTTTATATTCTAAGGTGTCAAAATATTTTTTTAGGCTGCTGATAACAGGCTATGATAAAACTCCTGCCAGGATGAACCAAGCCTATGAGGTAGATGAGGATGAAAGATACATTAAAGTGAAAACTGTAACCCTTTTTTTTTTAATAAATTTAAAATATAAGCCACCTGTAGCTTTTTGAAATAAGAGATGAAAATTTTCTAAATAATAATTGTTTTAATACATCTATTTTATACATTTTTTTGTATTAGATTAGAGCTATGAAAATTTATTTGCATAAATTATTCAGAATTAATTGTTGGTAAACATTTAAAAAATATTTATGGTGTAATAATTCTCATTTTTCTTAGATAAATGTAAGGTTTTTGAATGTGCACATCCCAATTATGTTTTTTATGATAAAAATGTTTTTGTAAATATGATGGAAGCAGAGGCAAATTGACTCGTAAATCTTAGAATGATAATGTAAAAGAAAAATATTTTGTGTTTTTTTTTCCCTAGCTACTTTAGGTTATTTTTTAAAGAGAGGAAATGTAGCTACTAAAGGTAATACGTTATCTATTTTTCCTTCAAAATGTATGAACCGTTTTTCATGGCCTCTATTGTGTCATTCTTTGCTCTTAATGACCTAATGTTATTTCATGTTCAGAGGATACTTCAATTTTCATTTCTCTCCTTTACTAATTTTATAAGATATTAGCACAAAACATTGACAAAATTAAAGAAAATTATTTTGTGACTTAAAAAATGTCCTCATTTAATGGCTGAAACTTTTAATAGTCAACAAAAAACTCGCGCATGACTTATGTGCATACTGTACATGTATTTCTGTTTACAGAGTCAGAGGACCAAAAGAAATTTGAACTATTACAAAATTGAATCATCATTGCAACTTTGCTGTTCTTGTGTTGAAGGCTTCATGCATAATACTTTTTTATAATACATCTATATGGAGTCCTTATATGGCTCACTCTTTTTTATCAACAGACCTTTTATTTCTATACTGTAACTCCAACCTTTAACTCCTGGTACATTTCTAACTTGTCAATATATATTATCATCATTAAAGGGTATATAGTTATATCAATGCCATGTACTCACTTTTGTCTTGAGATATAATCCAAAGCCACTAGTCATAATAAGCCTATTTTCATATTCATTTCTTAGCAGCGATCTTTGGCCAAAAGTTGTTCTTATTTTTTTTGTACAAGTATTATCTTTATGTTTATGTGCCTACAACCGAATATCCATCCATATATTCAACTGTTTGCAACAGACAGTTTATAACAGACAGTTTATAACATGGACTATTTCTAAATACTCTGTAGTGGTTGTTTTTTTTTTTGCATTATTTCTTCCCCAATGTTATATACTACAGACACAAATGTTTTCACTGGTACTGCTTTTAATTCTGATATAATGCTGTTACCCTGAACACATTTTTTTATGAATAATCTCATATCAAAATAATTCACTGGTTTCTTAAATTCTTATTATTTTTATGAATTTTTTTTTTTTTTTTTTTCATTTCTTATTTTTCAAATGGTAGATGTCAATAATTACTGGAATAAGAAACTGCGCCTTTAAATATATTTACTGCATGCACCATTTCCCCATTAAATTTTTGATTCTCGGAATGTAGCCCCAACATTAGGATGGGAATGCCCGTAGGCCTACTTGTAGTAAGATTTGCACTTGCCTACATTCCATACTTTTAACAGGACATTCCATTTGTGTCAACATTCCATTTACATAATATCTTTGTGATAAACTTTGTGAGATTTAATTAAAATAATGTAACTATTTTCTTTGTACACAATTTGATAGCAATGTACTGTGCTTAGCCATTTAAATTTTTATGACATTTTTTTTTTAAAACTGAAAACTGGTATGTTATGTTTTCACACAGTTAAGTAGATATATTTCTAGGAGAAATAACTTTATTTGAAATTTGTTACAACTTGAACAAATAAATTGAAGCATAATATGAGTAACATGAAAATAATTATTAGTTTAAATGGTTTATATATATATATAAATATTTATATGTATTTTTAAAAAACAGTTTTACCCAACTTTTGTTCTGTTTATTGGATACAAAAATTTCTTGTCAAATAAAAGAAATATTTCCTTATTAATTATTGTTTGCATGTTTTCTACTTTAATACAACTCATTAAATTGACAATGTTGGCAAAAACATAATATTGTTCTTTGGAGCCAGACAATTAAGAACATTTCATGTTACAGCTGTTTAAAAGAAATATCTAAAATTGTACCGAGAACAGACATGAGAATTTTTTAATTTCTCTTGTTGACTCATAAAGAGCTTAAACTCTTAGTGTAAAAAAAAATAATTAAAGTTCCATTAACCCTAACGGGCCATAGGCGGCAGATGAAGTGTTGAATTTATCTGTTTCTATAACCTCGGCATATGAAGGGATTGTGTGGTTAGCACAACGCCCAGCCGCCTTTACTTCCCCAACTTAAGTCAGGTAATCCATTTAAAGCTGGGTGGACTTGTGGGACGACTTTGAAACAAATTTTACCTGGTAAAATTCCCGAGGATCGAACATAGGACCCTCAGCAATGCTAATAAAAAATGTCCAATAAATACGTAGGCACCAAAATGAGTTAGTTCATATGGCATCTAAGCGACGTAATCCAGCATTGGATGCCAGTATCATATCTCAGCTTTAAAGTCATAATTGAAGCACAGATAGATAGTATACCATTTAAACTATTCTTCGTATTCTATTAATGACTCATTAGAATTCGTCAATTCGTTCAGTTCAATCTTTATACTTGGGGCAAAATGTTTTTTTTTACAACATAAGGTTCTAATACTAATTTTCATCATTGTATAAGACAATGACATTGAATCTCCGGTCAGAATTTAAGCTCACTGCAACTTATGTATGTGTAAATACTAGGGCTGTACCGGAATCCGATTCCGGTTCCTGTTAAGCCGGATTCCGGCAGTTTTAACAAATCCGGTTCCGGTTAAAATGTGCCGGAATTAAGCCGGATTTCTTTGTTGTTTGAAATTTGTAAGAATTTTTTTTAGCGCTACATAATTTTGAAATATTTAGCGCTATACAATTAAATTAAAACAATAAATTCCTTTGATTTTAAAACTACAACAACGTCGATCGCTTTTATTTATATATGTAAGTACAAATATATCAAAAAGGAAGATTTGAATCGTATTTAGTCTAGTACAGGGGTCGGCAATCTGCGGCTAGCGAGCCGCATGCGGCTCTTTCGATGTCAGGTTGTGGCTCTTTCGATGTCGAATTGCGGCCTGATCAAATACCGTAATATTGAAACAACAAATTTAAAAATTGAGAAAATTGTATATTATAACTTTAGGCTCTTCCGTCTCAAAAGGTTGCCG
Source organism: Bulinus truncatus (assembly GCA_021962125.1). Classification (NCBI taxonomy): domain Eukaryota; kingdom Metazoa; phylum Mollusca; class Gastropoda; family Planorbidae; genus Bulinus; species Bulinus truncatus. The sequence continues at coordinate 314,096 of JAGDYQ010000077.1, read as the reverse complement.
ACCCTGGTCTAGTAATACGACACCTTATCTTCCGATACTATTGATTCCGTGTTTTCTATAAACTATATTTAGCTATCAAAGTTTAACTTTTTTTAAAGAGCAGACAACGATCTATTTTTGGGTGTTTACAGTTTTCAAAAAGGTCAATAATTTATTTTTCTGCACATTTTTTAATTTAGTTGATTTTGTCACGATTTGGATAAAATTCCTCGCATATTTAGATAAATAACTTGAAGATACATTTTTAATTGAACATTAAAGTGATATTGATTTAGATTTGAAATGCATTTTAATTTGCGTTTTTATGGGAAATAGTAAGAAAATGGTTTAAATGAAATTATGAATGAAAAACACGGTTCGGTTACTTCACTATGGAAAACTAAAGAAAAATAAGTAATCGGGTGGTGCCACAGTATATATATATATATATATATATATATATATATATATATATACAGATATATATATATATATATATATATATATATATATATATATATATATATTGGAATTCATTTATTAATAAACATGTTTATTATACTTTCTAAGATATGTTATGTTATCTTTGTTTGATCGTAATAGAAATCGAGTTAAATTAGGTACAGCTTTGTTAAAATAAATTTTTAAAACGAAGAACCTGTTATTTTGACAGAGTTATCTTTCTTAACTCAAGATTGGGGAAGGGGTTTTAGTCACAGTCTTCAATATCTAAATGGTAAATACTGTTTTTTGCTATCTAGAACTTAAAAACTAAATTTTTATTCTATTTTTTATTCTTATATCTTTTTTATGTTAGGCAAGAAATTACTACTTCGTTCGGAAAAAATACTATCTAATTCGGTAATTCGGGGAAGGAAAACCCTGATTTCAAACCGCTGCTGCCTTGCAGGCTAACCCAACAATGGGAAAGGCTTCGGGAGTCAACCCCGAGGAAAAATCAGGAGCCGGGGTCCCTAAGACGGATGTACACCATTCACGATGTCCTTCCGGCAACTTCTGCAGCCAAGTCGTCTCCAAGCGTGGTGCTTTGCACCCCCTTGGGCCCCGTCGACAAAGCCGAGAGGGAGGCCCTGTTGTCTGGGCAGCGCAAGGACTCCACAAACTTCGCCCAGGCCTGCGCTCTGGAGACGTTACTCCAGTCTCGCCTCACGGCGAGAGCACAAACAAGAAGACAGCAGTCTACGGGTTATAAGTCCTTGCTCAATTGGCGTAGAGCTGGACGCCACGGGCTGTCTTCAATGGTGGGAGGGTCCCTCGTAGTCCCACTGGTCAACTACCGCCCGCCTTAAGCTGGGCAGCCCCCGGCTAATAAGGTGTTGACCCGCCACGGCCTGCCTGCTCCAGTGGGTGCCTGAGCCTGAGCGCAGCTCCCAACAGGCAGACCGTTACCACATGCACCAGGAAGACACTCAAAGATAAAGACGGAGTCTCCAGCTCTCCGCATTGCAAGCTGGAACGTGCGCACTATGCGCACTGGACTGACAGATGACTTACAGAAAATCGATGACTTCCGCAAGACCGCAGTCATCGATCTTGAGCTGCACAGACTAAACATCGATGTGGCAGCCTTACAAGAAACGCGCCTCCCAGAGACTGGATCTTTGAGGGAAGCACACTATACATTTATCTGGCAGGGGAAAGACGTCGAGGAATCCAGAGAACACGGAGTCGGCTTCGCCATAAAGAACACCCTGCTCCAAATGATTGAACCTCCTTCTCACGGCACAGAGAGAATCCTTACCCTGCGTCTATTCACAGCATCTGGTACCGCCAACCTCTTCTGCATCTATGCACCAACCATGCAAGCCAGCACGGAGACTAAAGACCAGTTCTATGAGCTATTAAACAGCGCAATTGCCGCAGTCCCTGCTTCGGAACACCTCTACCTCCTGGGGGATTTTAACGCTCGTGTTGGTTCTGATCATGACTCTTGGTCAAGTGTGCTGGGTCACCATGGCATAGGGAAAATGAAAGAAAACGGCCAGAGATTACTCGAACTCTGCTGCTATCACGGCCTATGCGTGACAAACACCTACTTTCAGATTAAGGCATGTCACAAGGCGTCCTGGAGACATCCAAGATCAAATCACTGGTATCAGTTGGACCTGATCATCACCAGGCGCGACTCTCTGAATAACGTTCGTAACACCAGAGCCTACCATAGCGCCGATTGCGATACAGACCACTCCCTCATTGCCTCCAAGATAAAGCTGCGCCCCAAGAGACTCCATCATTCCAAAAAGAAATGCCAGCCAAAAATCAACACCAGTCAAACCACCAACCAAGCCAAAAACCAGGAGTTCATAGCAAGGCTGGGGGAACTGCAAAGCTGCAACCAAGAGTCGAATGCAGAAGATATGTGGAATTCGCTCCGGAACACTATCTACAGAGCTGCTGCTCTGACGTATGGTACAAAGGAGCACAAGAATACCGACTGGTTTGAGGCAAACGCTGTTGAACTAGAGCCCGTCATTGATGCCAAGAGAAAAGCACTGATAAGCTACAAACGCGACCCAAGTCAGCATAATCTTCTGGAGCTGAAGGCTGCTCGGAGAAAGGCCCAGCAGACTGCCCGTAGCTGCGCAAATGACTACTGGCTTCAACTGGCTTATAGCATCCAGCAAGCGTCGGAGACTGGCAACATAAGGAGGATGTATGAAGGCATCAAGCAAGCAACTGGCAAATCATCAAAGAAGACTGCACCCTTGAAGTCCAAATCAGGGGATATCATCACTGACAAAAGCAAGCAAATGGCAGGTGGGTGGAACACTATCTAGAGGTGTACTCCAGTGAAAACTCTGTCGCACAGAGTGCATTGGACGATATAGAAGACTTGGACCGTCCTGAAGGAGCTGGATGCTGAACCTACCATGGATGAACTCAGTAAAGCCATTGATGCCCTGAACAGTGGTAAATCGCCGGGTGAGGATGGCATCCCGCCTGAAATCATCAAATGCGGAAAACCTGCCTTATTAGAGCCACTCCATGAGCTCCTCTGCTTATGTTGGAAGGAAGGCAGAGTTCCGCAAGACATGCGCAACGCCAAGATAGTCACTCTGTACAAGAATAAGGGGGATCGCAGTGACTGTAACAACTACAGGGGTATTTCATTGCTGAGCATTGTAGGCAAAGCCTTTGCACGCGTGGTTCTCAACCGTCTTCAGGTTCTCGCAAACCGCGTGTACCCCGAATCACAATGCGGCTTCCGACAAGAAAGATCCACTGTCGACATGATATCCTCAGTGCGTCAGCTCCAGGAGAAGTGCAGAGAACAGCAGATGCCGCTGTACATCGCCTTCATCGACCTAACCAAGGCGTTTGACTTAGTAAGCAGAAGCGGCCTGTTCCTGCTACTGAAGAAGATCGGATGTCCACCTCAGTTACTCAACATCATAACCTCCTTTCACGATAATATGCAGGGAGTAGTCAGTACGACGGGGACACTTCAGAACCCTTTACAATCAAAAGCGGAGTAAAACAAGGCTGTGTTCTAGCGCCTACACTATTCGGCATATTTTTCTCTATGATGCTGAATTTCGCATTTAAAGACTCTACAGAAGGTGTCTACCTACATACCAGAAGTGATGGGAAGCTGCTGAACATGGCCCGCCTAAGAGCAAAAACCAAGATCCGCACTATCCTTATCAGAGACATGCTGTTCGCTGATGACGCAGCCCTGACAGCACACACAGAGGAACACCTACAGCTCCTGATGGATCGCCTAGCTCAAGCATGCATAGAATTCGGACTGACCATCAGTATCAAGAAAACCAACATCATGGGTCAAGGCATCCCAGCTCCACCCTCAATCACCATCGACAATGAAGTTCTGGAGGTCACCGACAAATTCACATACCTGGGCTCCACCATCACCAGCAGTCTGTCCCTGGATGACGAGATCGACAAGAGGCTTGCCAAAGCAGCCAGTGTCATGGCCAGACTAAGCAAACGAGTATGGACTAACAAACATTTGACACTGAACACCAAGCTCAAGGTATACCAGGCATGTATTCTCAGCACTCTTTTATATGGCAGCGAAACCTGGACTACCTATACCAAACAGGAAAATCGACTCGAGAGCTTCCACCTCCGCTGTCTCCGTCGCATCCTTGGCATCAGATGGCAGGACAAAATCACCAACACTGCCGTGCTCAAACAAGCCAGCTCACTGAGCATGCATCTCCTTCTGTGCCAAAGGCGTCTACGCTGGCTGGGTCATGTGCATCGAATGCAAGATGGACGCATACCAAAGGACATCCTATATGGCGAGCTCGCCACCGGGCATCGCCCCGCTGGTCGCCCGCAACTGCGATTCAAGGATGTCTGCAAACGCGACCTCAAACTGACCGGCATCAGCCTCCACAATTGGGAACAGCTCGCCGACGACCGGAGTGGGTGGCGTCAGGCTGTTCACAAAGGCATTCTTAATGGTGAACAAGTAAGGAACCGACAGCAGGAGACCAAAAGACAGAGAAGGAAGACCGTAAGACAGAAACAGGCCCTCGGTCCCCCACTCAGCTTCATTTGTGGCCACTGTGGAAGAGTCTGCCAGTCCAGGATCGGTCTGCTGAGTCACTCAAGAACCTGCTATCAAAAAAACGACTAGATGACTAACCAGTGCGCTACCATCATCTTTCGAGATGGACGGTTTGCCTACTAATTCGGTAAAATCCGGTTCCTGTTCCGATTCTGGCAGGATTCAAATATTAAACTCGATTCCGGTTCCGATCCTGCAGGATCTAAAAATTAGAATCCGGTACAGCCCTAGTAAATACTATATAGCCGTGTATCCATTACTACAATGGATGTTTTTTTTCATTGGCTATTCCACGTAAACTTTCGACTAGTAGCAAATATGTTAAAAAAAAAAAACTCAACAAGACATTGTTAACATTATAGACAGTAATAGTTACAACATTTCTTAACTTATTCGTTCTTTCAGAATTTTTACCTTTTGTAGATATTTCTTTTTTTTTATGCCACCATTGCTAGCATGATATGATGTTGTGTGCCAGTCACACCAGCTTTATGAGCGGCGCATGATGTGTGTCTGCGGGGTGTGTCCGTTACATCTGGCGAATGTCTGGGAAAAGAGTTTTAGTACTTGCCCGGGCTCGCCCAGCAAGGTTTATGTACTGTCGATCTGTCAGACTGGCAAGGCAATATGTTTTCACCACCAATGTTCCTCCTTTAGACAGATCATGGTAAATATATCCAGAACCAGGAGGTACCAATGTTCCTCTCCTAGAAAGATCATGGTAAATATATCCAGGACCAGGAGGTACCAATGTTCCTCCCCTAGACAGATCATGGTAAATATATCCAGGACCAGGAGGTACCAATCTTCCTTCCCTAGACAGATCATGGTAAATATTTCCAGGACCAGGAGGTACCAATCTTCTTCCCCTGGACAGATCATGGTAAATATATCCAGGACCAGGAGGTACCAATGTTCCTCCCCTAGACAGATCATGGTAAATATATCCAGGACCAGGAGGTACCAATGTTCCTCTTTTAGACAGATCATGGTAAATAAATCCAGGACAGAGGTGTGCGGATCTTGAAATTTAGCGTCCGCGTCCATCCATGGATTTCTATCAACGATCCGCGTCTGCGTCCGCAGAATCTTACAACATTGCTGAAATTTAGCTGTTTAAATGACTTGAAATTTTTTATGGTAACCAATGTTCCTCCTTTAGACAGATCATGGTAAATATATCCAGGACCAGGAGGTACCAATGTTCCTCTCCTAGACAGATCATGGTAAATATATCCAGGACCAGGAGGTACCAATGTTCCTCCCCTAGACAGATCATGGTAAATATATCCAGGACCAGGAGGTACCAATCTTCTTCCCCTGGACAGATCATGGTAAATATATCCAGGACCAGGAGGTACCAATGTTCCTCCCCTAGACAGATCATGGTAAATATATCCAGGACCAGGAGGTACCAATGTTCCTCCCCTAGACAGATCATGGTAAATATATCCAGGACCAGGAGGTACCAATGTTTCTCCCCTAGACAGATCATGGTAAATATATCCAGGACCAGGAGCTACCAATGTTCCTCCCCTGGACAGATCATGGTAAATATATCCAGGACCAGGAGCTACCAATGTTCCTCCCCTGGACAGATCATGGTAAATATATCCAGGACCAGGAGGTACCAATGTTCCTCCCCTAGACAGATCATGGTAAATATATCCAGGACAGAGGTGTGCGGATCTTGAAATTTAGCGTCCGCGTCCGTCCATGGATTTCTATCAACGATCCGCGTCTGCGTCCGCAGAATCTTACAACATTGCTGAAATTTAGCTGTTTAAATGATTTGAAATTTTTTATGGTAACGCTAAAGAAGATCCGCGTCAGTCCGCAACTTAACCATACGAAGCGTCCGCTGTCAACAAACCAGTACCAAAATCAATAATCGACATATTAAGCAAGCTGACTTTATATGGTAATAATGTGTGCTCAAACCTTGCAACTTCCATCCGAATGCTGCTAACTTAGGCCACTTCCATTGCATCATGTGAGAGATCATTCTCAAAACTCAAGTTAATCAAAAACTGTCTCGGAGCACAATGACGCAAGAAAGACAAAGCAGCATGGGTTTAATGTCAGTGGAGTCAGAAATACTAGACATAATTGATTTAGATCTAGATGATGTTAATGACGTCTTTGTTGCACAGAAAGCACGACGTGAGGCGGTATGAATTGTGATTTATCACTTGTGCATTAACTCACCAATAAACTACGGTATTTTTCATTAAAAGAGTCTTAATGATTATTATTTTTTTTAAATTTTACTGATATACTGTACCAATTTGAATTTAGACTTAGGTACATTAACTCATGTCACGATGTCATGTCGAATGTCAAAATGCAGGGGCTGCCAAATAGTACAAGCTCCCCACGGGTCCCCAAATCTCTAGGTATGCCACTGAGTGACTATGTGACGTAAGAGCAGCAGAGTTATGAAGATGAAGTTGTTGATTGTAAATACATTATTAAACGCTGTGTTTTTGAACTCACGCTTGTGCTGTTGTGATTTTCCTTTAGAGCATTTAACAATACAGAAACAGTTGCTACACTTAGAAGTAATTTTTCACTACTGGAAATTGCCACAACTAAGCAGATATTGGAAACTCATCTTTCCCTCCCCCCCCCCCGGGTTAAAAATAAATCCGTTTAAGTAAAGATTTTATTTCAACGTGTTATTGTGTGCATTTATCTGATCGTCATAGTAGTCTATTATTTAAATAAAGTCACGCGATGAAAAACAAAGCACTTTTTCCTCTGTTTATCAAAATGAACTTAACAGCTTCCGGAATCAAGCGCTTTTATTATACAACTTCAGGGAATAATTAATATCTCTCATATTTTTATTTCACTAAACAAGTGCTTCCCAAAGTGGGGTACGCATACTCCTGGGGATACACGAAGAATTTGCCGGGGGTACGCTGCACCAGGGTGAGAACATCGGGTAAACGTCCATGGTTAAATAGAAAACAATGAAATGAGGGGAGAGATGACATTAAAAACAATATATGTACATTTTTTTCACTAGGGTACTCAGTATTTCAAAAATAAAAAGTGGGGTACACAGGTGTCTAAAGTTTGGGAAACACTGCCCTGAACGAATTTAAACACTTATAATAATAATAGACAAATACGGAGTTTAACTGATCTTGTTTTCAATGTGGTTTTTCAACTAACGATTTGATTCTTTCTATTGGCTATTTTAAGGTTTTAACATTTGGCACAGGAAGTGATAGTGCTCTTGGTTAAATGAAATACACAATGAGTCAGCCATCGACCAATTGTACTGGCGTCTAATTGTGACGCAACTCTCCATAGATTGTCCCTTGGGGTCACTGTCGGCGAACTTGGTGAAAGCAGGTCTTCCACTGTCAGTGTAGACGTATTTCCCATCCTCTTTCAGATCGTTGACGCCAATCCACACATTTTGAATGTGGCTGTATTTATCTACGACCTTAGCAACAAGGCTGAGTTCTTTCCCTGACTCTATTTCCGCCAGCTTTAGTCCGTTAGTGTAGCAGGTGCTCAACGCTACATCATAGTTTACTGTCAAGGCTCGAGAGAGAAAATATTTTTTCTTGCCAACCATGAATGTGTCTAAAAAGAGTGAGTTCAGCATATTGTCAACGTTGTGAAGTCGTTTGATGTGAGGGGAAGAATGCAGGGCTGTCAGATCTTCTATTTCCTGACTTTTCTTCTTTAAGCTTTGATCAATGTTAGATAGTTGCTCACTAATGTCGCTGTAACAGTCCGTTGCACCTGAAAGATAAAACATATTTCATTACAGCTAGTAATAATGGTACGGTTCATCGGTGTCAAAATCGAAATATTGGAAATGTCGGAATATTTTTGGGTTCTTGGAATTCGAAAAAAGTTTACTTCTTCTAATTTACCCCTTCTAATAATCCTATTTATTTGACTACAATCTTTCATATTTTCAAACACTCCACAAAGTCTGTAATTTTATTTATTAAAATCGGAGATTTAAACGGATTCTGCAGTTTCGAGAAGAAAACGTTATAGTAAAAGGATCAGCTAAAATTTTGGCACCGTCCCATCACTAATTACAACATATCAACTATCGATCGATGCTCTAATCAGAACATATATCACCTATAGAACTAGTGTCAAATGTCACCCAGTGAAGAAAATTTGTTGCCTAGTAAACTCAAAATTCAATCCATTTTATTTTAAAATTTCTAGGTTAATTTTTAGCAAATAATTTGAAAATGTAACATTGATACCTTTTTATTCTGATATTTTGACATTGCTTTTCAATTCTCTTTTCGGCGGCTGTACTCAAAACTCGCAAGCACGTTCAGTGAGAATTTGAACATTATTATCCTTTTATTTGGGTATTTAATTTACTTTAAAATTATATTCTTTGTGCAAATAACTCCTATGACAGTTTAATGTCAAAAATTGAACTGGAAATACTGAGGAATTTATTGAGAGTTCTTGCGGAGTTTTGTTTTAAGGGGGGATGGGACAATGTTAACTTTCAATGCACTCGGGCGGAACGTACAATAGGTGAAGATTGTCACTTTCAAACATCAGGCTTTGACAAACATCTCTGAACCTAACTCCTTATCCCCCCCCCCATACACACACACACTAAATTTCATTACTCTTATACTTGTTTAGATTTTCTTTTTTGGTAAATAAAAATATATAAATCAAAAAAAATATTTACTTAAGTCCATTTGAAAAAAGGCTCATTAAAAGATTATTTGTCGAATAATAATAAATAAAAGTTATATTTAATTTTCAATGGTTGCTGCGCTCCATTAAGTATAGCATTTTGCCCCAGTTGTTTGGGGCTCGGTAGTTTAATTTGCTACAGACTATTTGACACAATATACATGAGTTTCAAAATCTAACACGTTTTTAAAGTATATATATATATATATATATATATATATATATATATATATATATATATATATATTTGAAGGCAACATATAAAGATAATCTTACCTTCATTAAAACACAGGATGAAGATTGAAAGATATAACAACATGGACATTTCGCTTTTTAAAAGGAGGCAACAAAAATAGGAACTAAATGTTCTGTTATAACGAAATAGTTTTAAACACCTAAAGTAAACAAACCAAGTGGATACTGATAGGAGTTGACGACACCTGCTGTGGTATGTTTATGTTTATTTAAGTGTCTGTCAGCTTAATCTAACTTTATTAGTCATTGTTTTACAGATAATCAAAACCCCGTCTTTATGGTCTTGCGATTCTTCCTAAACACACATTTTATTTCTAGCCTAACCCCAAGTAAACTAAAAACACAGCTTGTAAACATTACTTTATTGAAGAAATAATACTTTTTGGGTATTTGAACTCATTCGATATAAAAAAAATCTATTTTGGCCAATTAATTCTTAAAGTAATTAAAACTGTATTATAGATTGGATCCCTACTTTATTTAAAGACGGCAATTAAGCTTTTGAGAAAACATTTACATATGAATTGGCCAGCCAAATAAGGAAGTGGCCATTATCGCGTCACATTGACCGGCCAGTGTCCGATCTTTTCTGAGTTTCGGGATTCTGCCAGCCAGTTTGTGAAATGGCATGGGGCGATCGGCCATAGTCGGAAGAAAAAGGTCTTGAAAGATTGTGGTTGTTTGTCTCTTGTAGTGATAATCATATAGTACATCAGGTATTGACCAGACACCTCGACCAAAGTGCGAAATGGCCGGCCATTCCGGGAACTGGCCGAACATCAGGCTTAGGCCGTAACATATATATTTGATGGCACATTTCTAATCTCGGAATATCTCGTGTGGATTGCAGGTTCGAAAGCTCAAACAATCTTAGAATTTCATGGTCTCATTAACAAGCTATTGACATAAATTATGTGTTACTCATCAATCCTTTTGGGGAAAATTCAGCAAATAACATTTACTAATTGGATCGTGTTAAAGCTATTGCTGAAATGATTTGTTCTATGATCAATTTATCTTAGATGTAATCAATAAGTATTGATAATATGACTGTCTTATACGGACAATAATCCATCCATCCATCCATCCATCCATCCATCCATCCATCCATCCATCCATCCATCCATCCATCCATCCATCCATCCATCCATCCATCTATCTTTCTATCTATCTATCTATCTATCTATCTATCTATCTATCTATCTATCTATCTATCTATCTATCTATCTATCTATCTATTTATCTATCTATCTATCTATCTATCTATCTATCTATCTATCTATCTATCTATCTATCTATCTATCTATCTATCTATCTATCTATCTATCTATCTATCTATCTATCTATCTATCTATCTATCTATCTATCTATCTATCTATCTATCTATCTATCTATCTATCTATCTATCTATCTATCTATCTATCTATCTATCTATCTATCTATCTATCTATCTATCTGTCTGTCTGTCTGTCTGTCTGTCTGTCTATCTATCTATCTATCTATCCATGTTTCACTTTCTGTCTGAATATGTATTTGTCTATTTAACTATTTAGTATGTCTGTCGACCTAGCCTTTAGATTTAAAAAAAAATCAATGCCAATATTATTACGCAATTTTTTAAGCTATGAAGCTTCAAAAGACCCTGACTCTAACGGTCAAAACAAAACGCAAGCTGATTTTAAGTTTAATATACTCCATACCTGTCTTAACTCTTATTTATTAAGCTAGCTACTATGTAATAAAAACTATTCAAGAATTGATCTATTAAATGATATCTTAAAATAGATTGGTAGCCCTTAGAAGTTATTCAAAACGATCTCAGAAAAAAAAAAGATCAATTCAACAGGTTCAAAGAATCAATCTATCAGACATCAGACAATAAGGCAACCAGAATTATTGTAATACAATTCTTAATAAACAAGAAAGTAATACGAATATAACACGTTTCAGTATTTATAAACATACATGAAATACATTTCTTCTAATAGATCAGCGGTCGGGGAACTTTTTAAATCATTACCCCAAAATATTTTAGTGTAAGTTGATATTACCCCATAGCAAATTAAAAATATATACTTTTTACTCACAAAAGTTTCATTTTTATCCCCGAAAATTTCATTTTTACCCCGTTTGGGGTAATTTACCCCGGTTCCCCGACCGCTGTAATAGATAAATGAACAACAGTACATTTGATTCCAGACATTGTAGCTAATACACCAGGTCACGGGGAAGGTATGTTGGTCCTACCTATGCGACCGTCACACGTAATACATAGAATAGAAACTTGACCTAAATAGCTGACTATTAAAAAGTCGATTAGGGAGAAAACCAAATTGGACCGATAAGGATGGATCAGTGCTGGCTGCAATGGGGCATTTTGAAATTTTTAAAGATTTCAGCGGTGGACGGCACAATAAATAGTTCGGGAAACACTAATATATCAAAGTCAATATTTGGAATCTATAAGGTTCACGTTTGTATATAGATAGAAATATTTGAAATAATAGCTAATTATCTCCATAGGACTATGTAAAAGAACATAATTTTGAGTTAGTCTGAGAAATTGATAGCAGACCTATCGTGAAACTGGGTCGTTTCAATCTGTGCATGTCCCAGCCACCTTGGTGTTTTTTGTATTTAGCGAAATACATGTCACATTCCAAATTGATTGCAAATATTGTCACATCTCAGATGGTGGAACGAAACATGTCCGTATCACGAGACGCGCCATGACGTTAATTAATGTTTAAACTTGCTGGTGAATCTACAGTTTGGTTTAACATAAAATGTTAAACTGTAGTTAACCTTATATTACCGTATACTGCTTGGTTGAACAGGGGGTGGGAAGGTTGGAAATCATATCCCTCCCACCCACCAAAAGATCCAATAATTTCTTAATTCTTTTATTCATAATTCCCATAATCCTCATTAAGTAAATGGAATATTCAATAAAAGGTCATGACTGAGAAATTCTAACTGACATGGATTAAAGACCCCCCTCCCACACACACACACTCACCAAGTAATCCGCCAAAATACCGCCATATGAGTAGAATTGAAATGTCAACATTTACTCCCTATTTGAAATTGTATGCATTATTTAGTATTTACGTAGTTCACTAAAACAAGTCAGCCAAGTATATACAACTAGAAATGTCAAGCGTATCCGTTTTTTTAGAATTACGTTAAAAAAAACAGTAAAAAAAAACAAACAAAAAAAAAATAAAAAAAACCACCATCTCACTTCATTTTGATTTATACAATCACGAGGATAAACTTGTTACAATCATGAAATCAATTATAATGATTCTATAAAACATGAATCTAGCCACTGGCTTCGTCATTAGCTTCAGCAATCAAACGAGAGGTATTAGTAAGTACAATTATTTTTTTCAGTGTACATATTACGAGCTAAAATACATTATTTTATTAATTTCTTTATCTATGCACAAATACACAATTAAATTCACTATAATATTTTTGTGTTTTTCATAGAAAGTATTCATTACAGTATTATATTTCAGCTTTGCTATCACAATGTTATTTTAAATTTGTTTCATTCTTCTGATCGGTTCGATCTTTGTGTCCGGTCAATCTGCAATCGATGAGCTGAAACAAAAAATCAATCAGAAGATTGACGAGGCTGTCAAGAATGCTCAAGAGGTAAGTAAAAATAAAACCTAGGCTCAATCAGGGTATAATTTTACCAAAACTCATAAAATGAAGGAAATATAAATGCCAGTAAATATAAACATTAAAAACGATTTTTTTAGCATTGAACTAGTTTAACATTTAGTGGGTTAGGTGCTGTATAGGTCCTTAAATCTTGAAACTCAATTCAGACCTGTTATAGTTTGGTAACAAGGCTCAAATTAGGCACATTAGTAACAAGGCTCAAATTAGGCAAATTAGTAACAAGGCTAAAATTTGTCACATTAGTAACAAGGCTCAAATTAGGTACATTAGTAACAAGGCTCAAATTAGTCACATTAGTAACAAAGCACAAATTAGGCATATTAGTAACAAGGCACAAATTAGGCATACTTGTGTATTATGCATGGTAATACATTATTTTATTAATGTTTATAATGAGAAGAAATTTCGCTCAGAGATTAAACAAATACAAGGCATAGCGACGGTGTATAAATTTGGCCAACATTATATCCAACTGTGCAAACACATAGAATTAATTATTTTTTTTAAATAAAAAGTATAGCATAAAAAATAAAAACTAAAAAAAAATCTATTTAAATAAACTAAAATTGAAACAAACAAACAACAACAACAGCAGAAACAACTAATTATTGCAAATAAATATTGAAATAATTTATGTCTACTAAATTAAAATCGTGGGTGATTACAATACACTGCACTAAATATGTCTTCACACTAGTTCAATACTAGCAGTAAATAAATAAAAAAATCTAAACACATATTGGGGCTGAGTGAATTTTACTTTACTACTTTACTATAGAATTAAATCACATCAAATCATTAGTTTGTTTAGTGAGGCAATAATGACAGTGATTTTTTTTTATGTTATGTCTTGTTACAAATTTCTGTCATCGATGCAGTTCATTGACACACAAGAGAGAGCCGTCAATTATCGCCCATATCCAGTTGTGGAAAGAGACGTTGGTGGAGCTCGCAAAGTCAAGCGAAGCTTCTGGTCCGATCTCGCGAGCGTAGCCACAGCGGTTGCCGTTGGAGCTGCCTTCGTAGGCTGAAATGTTCAGACAGTACATTACGTCGCTCTTTATGCAGAGGAAAAGAAAATTCTTTCCATTTCAAATGAGTTAATAAAAGTATTTTAAAAAAGTAAACTTGAAATTGTTTGAAACATCTTTCTATTATTTTGACAATATGTACAGACAAGTGTGTTGTACATAAATAATATACACTTTGTACACAGGACCGACCTTCTAATGTGCGAGGTCCGACACGGAAACAACTTATTTGCTTGACAAGCCGAGCATACATTACCGTAACGCTGTAACCCCGTCATCACGATGCCCTAATGCAGTGGTCGGCAAACTTATCAGCCAAAGAGCCAAATATGATCATTACAACAATTTAAAAAAAAAAATTGGGAGCCAAATCTGCTTGTTTAGTAAACTTTTATTACACTAAATAAAACTAAATGTTAGAGCCGCACTTAAGGAGCCGAAGAGCCACATGCGGCCCCGGACCCGCATTTTGCCGACCACTGCCCTAATAGAAACTATCGATATAATCGTTTGTGTGTATTTGTAGATACCGCTGTTCATAAAGTTGAACGGCATCCCGACAACGGGGCCGAAGCCACGAATTATGTGTAACAAAGGGAAACATCTGCCATCATTCTCTAATACAACCCCCCCCCCCCCCAACACAACCAAGTTAAAATAAAAATTACTTTATAAAAAATATTTTATAAAAAAACAACGTTTTTCTTGCGTACTAACATGGTAGTAGTAATAGACTTTATAAGAGCTTCTGATTTTTATAAAAACGAAAAACGTTGGGCGCATGAATCTTATATTAGGATGTAAATGTTTGTATTACAGTATTATAATCATCAAATGTTAACAATTAAATCCCAAAAGAATTATTACAGAAGGTTTTCGAAATATCACGATATTGCAGATCATTTATTATAACTTAGTCTAGATAACAAAATGCATATGAGTATGTAAAATTAATTCTAGTGTTGTATAACATGCACCCAACGTTTTTAGTTTTTAGATTTAGATAAGGCTGTGACCTATTCGCCATACATATTTAATTTTATTTATTAAGAAACTCATCAAATCATAATGAAATTTAAGAATATTGCATTGTCATCGGGTTCTGAATTATATTGAGCGTATCAGAGCTATAGCTTATCGGAAAGTGGTCTAAAATTGGATTGCCAAATACCGCGGACAAACACACAAACAATCAATCAATCAAACAGACAAGAAGTGAAGAAAAACGTTGTAAAAAAAAACACATACAATAGATTCTGAAATCTATGCGGGTTGTCTTTCTCTTGAAGCAGCCTAGTTAATACTAAAATTATTCAGTGTTATGGGCTGATTAGACAATTTTTAAAACTAAGACCCACCCGATCAGGCCCGTCGCGTGCGGGGGGCCGGGGGGCCGGCCCCCCCCTGCGATTTGTCTGCCCCCCTGCTTATTTGTTCTACTTAGTAAAATGTATTACCTGCCCCCCCCTGCTATTGCCTGGCCCCTGCTGTAGAATGCCTGGCCCCTCCTGTATGATTTTCACGCTACGGGGCTGCACCTGATCCATAAGAAAAGAGAATAAATCATAACATTCTAATCGAACGATCGTCTTCTCAATGTTTAACAATAAAAAGCTACATCTCCCGTGGTGCCTCCATGTCCATTGCACTATAGGCAATGGTGGGTATGCAAGAAGGGGACCATAAAATCCGTCCCATTAGTAAGGAAATCACACACACTT
The DNA here is from genome assembly GCA_021962125.1 of Bulinus truncatus. Taxonomy (NCBI): domain Eukaryota; kingdom Metazoa; phylum Mollusca; class Gastropoda; family Planorbidae; genus Bulinus; species Bulinus truncatus. The sequence goes on along the minus strand of JAGDYQ010000077.1, from coordinate 298,152 downwards.
AAAACTGATTGTTATTTGTTGCTTTTATTGCAATAATAATGAGATTTAAGCTCATAATAAAAGCTTATTTATAAAAGATTTTTTTTAAAATACGTAATAGTAGAAGATATTTCGCACCCTCACACACAAATAGGAATGCACACACAATTTGGTGGCACACACTCACTATGTGGTGAAAGATACCATATCCGGGACTTTTTAAATCCAATTGGATAACGACTCTGATCACCATCATGGGCGTATTCAAGGGGGGCGAGGGGGCATTTGACCCCCCACCCCTAAATTTTGGAAAAATGTCATAAAGTTGTTACAATAAAACTGAACTAAATTTCCTGAAAGTGAATTACATAGAAGACAATGTAATATATCAAACATTAAAAAACCAATTATATCTGCAAGTATAACTGATTACATTATTGTCATTTTTTAAAGAATTTTCATTAAATTTTTCCTTGTTTTGAGATATTCTTTTTCTGTGGATACTCATCATACACCAGATAAACGATCATCACCAGTTGTTGAGCGTAGCCACGTTTTTACCGGTCCTAGAGTGCTGAATGATCTCTCGATTGTGCACGTTGTTAGTGGAAGAGCCAATGCTGTCAAAAAACATCTTAAACAGTGGAAAAAAATCGTTACATCTAAAACCTCACATAGAATCATTATTTCTCTCCCCCACCCCCTTTTACTAATGTTACATTTCTATATATCATACAAAGTTTCACTCTCCTAGATTAAAATTGTCAAATGCGTAATATTCAGCAATAGTCCCGGCTTGATCCTTAAATGCGAGTCTTTCTAGTTTTGTCATCAAAAAGGGAAAATGCTGATTTATTTTCTGCACGAAAATGAGTTTTCAGTTAATAGAATCAAGGTAGGGTGTAAAATAACATTCTAAAATAATCCTCAGGCAGATCAACTTTTGGATTTTCCCTGTTCATTTGTCTTCCAACTTTTCGTGCAGGTTGAATGTCGACACCAATGTCATCTGCAACACCTTTAGTAACTCTAAAAATTTCCTTATACCTCTCAGCACAATTATGTCGATCAACAGCCAATGTAGTCAACAATTCTTCAATGTATTTTTGTACTGCTAGTAAATCTAAGTGCACTGAATGCACTTTTGGGTCACAGCTTCTAGCTTTGATGAATATTTGTGTATAACTAAACAAACAACAAATGTACCCCGAAACTAACCTCATACAGCACAAAGTAACTGATGTGCAACTTTCTTGCTTTTTCCAGATTGTTCTAAATATTCCAGTTGTTTAACAATTTCTGTCACATTTTCAGCAAAATTACGCAAGTCAATCTAGTTTCACATAGCAAAGGAACATTTGAAATTAGTTTTCTTGGCTGATTACTTTCTCAGAAAAATACTATAATTGATTTAATTGTTTCTATTGTGTTTCGTACAGCATTCACATTATATAAATCGTTCACGACAAGATTTAATTTATGTGAACTGCAATGTACAATTGCTGCTTTTGGGTCTTTTTTTATTCGAATTATTGCTTGGACTCCTCCATCTTTACCTGCCATTGTAGAACATCCGTCTTATCCCTGATTAACAAGATTTGTCATATCTAATCCAAATTCTAATGAATTTGTAATGATGGTGTTCTTTAACAAATCTAACACCAAGTGACATCTGCTAAAAGACTGAAATGTATGTCGTCTCGTCGGCAAGTATAGAAAATGCAACTGAATTATTTGCTTCACGCAAGAGAGACCCACAAGTTTGGATTATAGTGTTTTGTGTAGTTGCCGATATATACTTAGCACTACAAGGTCTAACTCTAACAGGTCATAAAAATTACTAGAATTTGATTCTTTTCCACAAAGTGTTAAATCATGCAAGTCGCAAAATAGGATTGTAGAAATGATGGGACCCAGTTTGTTGCAATTTTCTTGAATTTGACTCCTAAATAATGAGTTCAACTGCTCATCTATAGAAACTGCTTTGGTTTCCAATAAGCGCAACAAAATAGCTTGCATACTTAATGAGAGCCTTTGTGCCATGCGCTTTGCATGTGGCTACGTGCATCTTCGTTGAAATATTAAAATTTTGTGCATGGTTTGATGACAAATGACCCATGAACTCCCGGAATTTATTTTTTCGGAAACAACACGAAATATTTGCAAAAGGCACCTTTTAACATTTGCGAGAATAACCAAACATATCTAAAACCTCTGTTTCCACTAATGTCAGCTCTAAAAATAATACTTTTTTATCAGGGGTCCAACAATCACGGATCAGCAATTTCAACTCATTTGAAAGGTCGTATGTCAAGACATGCCTTCCAATTAGAAATAGTTGCTTCAGTTGTGTCTGGCTTTTGAACTTGTACTGTTTTCCTCAATGCTTATAGTAAGTCAGATGCTGCAGTCGCCCTAATAACGGCTTTTCGGAATCCCGCGATTGCTCTACATTTCGTTTTATTGAGCCAGTAAAAATATTCTCATATCCATCTTTTTATATTCATTTATTTTTAAATGTCTAAATTAATCAAAGATAAATTTAAACATTCACTCAGTTGCAGAGAATTTTAAACCAACAAGAGTTTCCAAATAACAAAAAAAATCTGAATGCCAAAAATATTTTCGAAGGTCAAATCAAGCTACAGAAGGCCAAATTAAAAAAAAAAAATAAAGTTGGAACTTGTTGTCAAAATGTTTGAATATTCAAATGCATTTATTCATGTCAATATAAATAATTAATGTTATACTTAATTTGGATTTAATTGAGAAATAAACCTGTATGGCATTGTCAGTTAAATTTAAAAAAAATGTGTTTTTTTGCCCCCCTCTGGAAAAATTCCTCGCGACGTCCATGATCACCATATAGAGATGTATAAGTTGTGGCCTCTTTTAGAGTTGATTGAATATTTTCAAGGACTAGAACTCTTTTGGCTTTGTTAACAATATGAGTCGTATTCATTTGCATTGTTTCCCTTAGGTACAACGGTTAAATTTTACAGTGTGGGTTCGGTATCTGAACCGATTACAGACACAGAAACGATGTATGAGATGGCAACCGATACGGCTTGCGGCATTTGCTTAACTGGTATAGACATTTGCATTTGTGACGTGAGAGATCACCTGATTAAATTTTGTAGGTTCCATTAGTATACTAGCTTTTAGGATGAACACTGAGCCAATGAAACACGAAGATAACAGTAACGAAATGATGATGCATACAGCCTGCGGTATTTGTTTCCACTTTTGATTTCTATGTGATAATCAAAGATGTGTGTCAGGTCCCTGTAAGCATGAGATGAAGTCTTTTAGATTCTATGAACCACTAATGGAACTGTTTTTATGGTGTCCTTCTTTCATCCCCACCATAGCAAATAGTGCAATGACCATGGAGGCACCACCGGACACATAGCGGAGGACTTAAGCGATGACCTGAAATATTCATTGGTCATCATCAAAGATCGAACCAGTGACACCCAAGTCGACAGTCAAGCACTTTACCACACGACCTTCCGTCACTCAAAGATATAACTCCAGTAATAAATCAGTTGTAATTTTTGTTTAAAATATATCAGTTTTCATTGATTTATAGCAGTCTTTTAAGATTATAGATTAGAATTGAGATTAATTATAGACTAGCTGTACCCTGCAATACCTTAGCATAGAGTTATTTCCCCTTAGACTTAATCGGTAGGCTAGGTTATTTTTTTGGTTTCTGGCAGATCCGATTTTTTCGTGATTGTATTTTAAACTGGATTACTGTTCTATTTATTCTTTACTTTAGATTTAACGCATAAACCAAATCACTTATATATATATATATATATATATATATATATATATATATATATATATATATATTATTGTATTTAACTTTCAGATCTATGTACAAAGGTTAATAAGATAACGTAGTTAAAAAACAACATTATTAATTAATGGACACGTTTTACGTTTGCTAATCAGATTTTTCTATGATTTGTAAATGAATATAAGTGGCTTTGACAACAGCTTGAGGGCTTGTTTGATATAATGGAACAGCTAGCTTTAATTATGAATTGTTCCACCACATGTACCTTAACGTTATATTTATAGACATCCATATCACCAGCCATATAGATCTCTATTGTTCAGTTGAGAGACAGAGATTACTTTAGAATTTTAAGCATTGACATCAGTATTGTTTAGGATGCCAACATTTAGTTTATTGCAAAAATCTAGATAATTACGTACCATTTTTAATTATAAACTGTAAATCACAAAGCTTTTTTTTTTCAAGTTTTAGTTTCATATTCTTCTAGATGATAATTCGTTTCGGTTATTCCCGGTGTTGACAAATAATTACAGGCGGTGATGGTTGAAACATTTTCAATATGTACGATTTAGGATCAAATTTAAGTGTCACTTATATAAAGATTTAATTCTTGAAATAATTGTATACTAGACACCGTCACAATAATGTATAATTATTTGATTTCTTATGTCAATAATATTTTTTTTTTAAATTCAGTGGTTCTCTTACATTTTAATTTCCAACCAGACTTGGATCATTTTACATTTGAATAGTAAATTTAATGTCAAACAAAAATTATAACTGTTTACACCGTTAGTTGATTAGAAATAAACTAAAATTATAGCCCTTTCTTTTGTACAAAATCGTATTATACCGGTGTATAGTCTTATTATGGACAGTTATAATCTTTTATCCAAAGATATTTCTAGAATAAAATAAGGGCAAATCGTCTCCTATTTACAGTAAATATTTCAGACTGAGACCTAGAGACTCTGCCATCGAGTTACCTCCGAAACATTAATTTGCGTTTGATTATTTTGCAACATGTGAAAATGTAAGCAAGCAATCAGTAAACAATACAATTAAAAAAAAGTTCTAATGTGAAAAAAATTTTCAGATTTTCTTAAAGCAACATAGACGTCACTAGTATTTCTTAAATGAAAAGTATAATGATTGTCTATTTATTTAGCTTTTTTAAAAAATAAAAATGTACAAGGAATGTTTTGTTTTTAAATTCTTAAGAAATGCATGAAAACGTCATAAGACATGCATCACATAAAATATACACTGTTAAAATATTGACCACAACCTAATCTATTGAAGAAATAAAAAAAAAGAGAATTATTTTTTTAATTTAGCACACAGCTAATCTAATTACACAACTTGTAAGAATCGTGGAATAAATTCTTTAAAAATATAATAACGTATAAGATATTTAAGTGAAAATGTCTGACATTTTGATGAAGTCGCTCGAGTCATTATTGATGATTCCGTTGAACATCTTCACGTCATCTTTTGGAATATTCACCAACATTGTCAATATGATCATTGTGTGCCAACTGGGACTGGGCAACAGCATGAACGTGGAGATATTAGCTCTGTCTGTGACAGACTGTTACATCACTGTCATGGAGCTACTGATGTTTGTGTGTCTTACGTTGGACTATTTCATTCCCGAGAGTACCATAGACCTCATTGGTTTAGGGACCATAACATTAGCCTGGCTCCAGTACCCGGGACTTTTCATATCCAATTGGATAACGACTTTGATTTCTCTTGAAGGTGCGTTTCAGTTGTAGCCCCTTTCAGAGTAAAGCAAATATTTTCCAGAACAAGAACGTGTGTAGCTTTGTTTGCAATATGTATCGTCTTTATTGGCAGTGTATCTCCTATGTACGACGGTTACTTTTTACAGCAGGGATCGGTATCGACTTCCAAAACAACTATCACGAATTCCACAGTAATCGAATCCACTTTTAGGACAATTCCGATTACACATGAAAGAAACATTTATGAGATGATAATCAATACTGCCTGCGGTATTTGTTTGACGTTTATTTCACAGGCGATACTCATGGTTAGCACCCTGATTATGGTTTACTATTTGAAGATGTCATCTAGATTTCGCCTTCAGAACGAAAGACTTATTGATAAAAGAACAAATTATGTTATCAGAGAAAGAAAATTGATTAAGGTGGCCATATGTCTTGCTTTAATATTGACCGGATGTAACGTACCTCGATACGTCATCATAGTTCTTAGCTACACTGTGCCAGGTCTGGTGAACGACCCATTTTTAATTTATTTAGTTTGGTGTGTCTCTGGGTTCTTTATTTTGTTGAACTATTCTGGAAATTTGTTCGTGTACATCACGCAAAACATCAAATTTCGACAATGTTTTATACGTCTGCTCTGTTTACGTCAGTCTAATAGAAAACTAAACTTTGGATAAAATAAATATGATACATTTTTAGAAGTTTTCTTTTTGTTTAACTTTGAGAGAAAAATATTGTAGCTGTAATAGTTTCCACTTAAGGGTTAATTTGTATGTAAATGCTTTATTAGCACTAACATTAGTGAAAGAAAAGGAAGATGCATGTTTGCACATTAAAATATATTGTCGATGGATTACATTAATCTACACTTACACTAAATAAATATTTTGCTTACAACAGATGTGAAGTTTTGTAACAAATTTCCTATTATGTTATGCATGAAATAAATTTTGGAAGAATGAAATAATTTTACTCTTATTTTTATTTAAGGCATATTTAATCTCTAACCCAATATTTAAAAGCACTATACCGAACTGCCTTTACTTCCTCAAATTTAAGTCAGGTAGCCATTTAAAGCTGGGGAGATATGGGGACTTTCAGTAGGACCTGAAAAAGGTACATATGTTCTCACCGTGTTTCGTTCACGGGGCCCCTTCTGTCGTCTCTCAAGCTACTCTCTACACCATACGATAATACGTCCCGTTTTACAGTGGAGTGGGGGGGGGCGAGCAAAATCAATGCCAGGCTATAATATGTGCCTAGCCCCATAACATATGACTAAGTTCCCCACGATAAATGACCGTTTATGACTAAGTTCCCCATGATAAATGACCGTTTATGACTAAGTCCCCCATGTTAAATGACCGTTTATAATATGTTATTTTTGAGTGGCCATACAAATAGACTTTTGATATAAATATTTATTTCTTTAACGAGTGATTCATTGAAGTGTGCATAGAGTGAGATAGATTTCTAAACTTAAGTAGAAATAAAAAACATATCATATAACAATTGCACTTTATTTAATAAATATCATCAGACCCTTGGAAAATACTTTGTATAACCATTTTAGTGTCTTAAACAAATCAAATACCTCAGGAACTGCTCTTTCATCTTGATGGCAAAGGTCAATAATAAAATTAAAATTGATATAAATTTAACAAATCATTACGATCAGTGGCAGACTTAAGAATGAAACGATCTAATTAGTCTAGTGCCACTTTATTAAATGGGGGTTACGTCACTTGGGGGGTTTTGTCCGCTCGGAGATTTGGCCGTGAGAGTTTTGTTTTACACTCGTAAAAAGAACATAAATCCTTAGACATAAAAGACATTTAGTTATCAAATGATACATGTTAAAAGATCTAACATTAAAAAAAAAACACAAATCGTTTTCTCAACAAACGTATGCATCATGTTCTTATTTCTTTCACATGCATACAAATCATCTCCCTAACAAACATACAAATCATCTCCCCAACAAACATACAAATCATCTCCCCAACACACTTACAAATCTTCTCGCCAACAAACATACAAATCATCTCTCCAACAAACATACAAATCATCTCCTCAACGAACATACAAATCTTCTCGCCAACAAACATACAAATCATTTCATCAACAGTCATAGAAATCATTTTTACTCAACAAACATAAAAATCATCTCCCCAACAAACATACAAATCTTCTCGCCAACAAACATAGAAATCATCTCCCCAAAAACATAGAAATCATCTCCTCAACAAACATACAAATCTTCTCGCCAACAAACATACAAATCATTTCATCAACAGTCATAGAAATCATTTTTACTCAACAAACATAAAAATCATCTCGCCAACAAACATAGAAATCATTACCTCAACAAACATACAAATCTTCTCGCCAACAAACATAGAAATCATCTCCTCAACAAACATACAAATCTTCTCGCCAACAAACATAGAAATCATCTCCCCAAAAAACATACAAATCTTCTCGCCAACAAACATAGAAATCATCTCCTCAACAAACATACAAATCTTCTCGCCAACAAACATATAAATCATCTCCCCAACAAACATACAAATCATCTCCCCGACAAACATACAAAT
>JAGDYQ010000077.1:32511-287511 GCA_021962125.1 Bulinus truncatus | reverse complement strand
GGGGATACAGAAGATTCTGTGAGTGAAGAAGATTTTTTTGAGCGAAGAACAGTTATCCAGTAGTAGGAATATAATTAGAAACCATTTAAGTCTAAACGACAAAAACTGCTTCTGCAGTGCGTTTAGTGACAAAAATTGAGTACAAGGAAGACCCAAAAATTAAAAAGTAATTTCAAGGAAAACGTTAAAAACGAACAGTGGTGCTTACACTTTGATGGAAAGACGATACAAAATAAAGCATATGAGGTTGTTGTTATAAAAAATGAAAAAAAGGGAAGTCAGACTCGCTGTTATTCAAATGACAAATGCAAAAGGGGAGACAATATTAAATGGAATAAAAATTTTGCTCAATGAATATGAACTCTGGTCTTCAATAAAAATGATTGTCTGACACACCATTTGCAAATACTGGAAGAAGAATTGGTGCAGTCACACTGTTACAGAAATTTTTTTAAGATGTTGGGTTAGAAAAAAAGCTGTATACATTGGATGATATCACCACATTCTAGATACAATATTGAAACATGTCATGAGTGATTATTTTAGTACATCAACAACATCACCAAACCCTACTTCCGCATGTTAATGAACAAAAGCCGAAAAGTATGAACAACTCAAAACATTATTTGATAATGCTGGAGCACCACTAAAGAAATCAGAACTAAAGTGCTGGCGAGATGACATGACTTTTCTTGATCAATTAATATCATGCTACATGATTTTCAAAACTAAAAAAAGCTTCCCAAAAGTAAATTTCCGATCACTTCCAAACATCAATAATGCGAGATGGGACTCAAAGGCAATTTACTTTTCACTATCATTCGTCCTGATACCGGAGTATCGACTAACAGCTTAGGCCGATTGTGATTTCATCAGTGGTACATGGGCTGATATCTGGTTCTCTTCACAGTGCTTCAATCCTACTGACTTTGATAATTTATCATAAGCTTGTAATCAAGTTCCAATGTTTTTGAAGTCATTAAAGAAATTTCGGTCCACAGATCCAACACCTATACCAACGCAGCATTAAAATATCTGTGCAGAGCGTGCAATTAAATTGATGCAAGATTTACTTCCACTTTGCAAGTCCATTGAAAAATTGAACATTAAATTTCTTTTAACTAATGCACAATAGAAATGTGCTTTGTAATATTGTAACAATTATCAATATTATTTTTAAGTCACTTTTATTTGTAATGGTGAAACTTTTATCGAAAAATTTGAAAATGTTTATGTTCTAAGAATATTTGGGTCTATTGGAGGGTACCATATTTTCTTTATTTGTGATACGAAGCTCCACCAGATATCATATGCGGATATAGGTATTTTAGTCATACCCCTAATATATATAACGTGCTCATCTAGTTTTGATATTTTGTTTTTATATTGTGGGTTTTTAAATCCTGCTAGACTAAATAGCTTCATCCCCCACTAAAAGGTCTACACTCATTCAGAAAAAACTAGGTCATTTTGCTAGAGATGAATAGACAGATACTTTCTTAATTGACCTGACAACAACCTGTCCTTATATCCACAACAGTCTATTGACAGTGCAACTGTCTTTAAGTGCCGAGCAAAGTGGACGTCAGCGAGGATGGTATGACACGACGCATCGCGGGGAAATAGTGAAACCAACTACCGTGACACTGAAAACAAAACATTCAAATTTTGAATGACGTGTACTATGGATAAAAGTATCCACACCGATCGAGGCGCATTAACATTTGGACCAAACCACTGGCAGTAACATATATCTTTATTTCAAGCTTTTTACTTCAGTAAGCTTTTAAAATATCTATTTTTTTTGGCTTCCTCATACAATTCCTAATACGGGATTCATTATTTGTGCTTAACTTTATTTTATAAGTGCATTCTGTTATCTAATAACCATAGATATATAACATTCTATTTTAAATAACAGATAAAATATAAATTAAATAACTGTCTTAGATCTGTTTGTCTGATATTTTACAATTATCGGTTATTTCCATTTTGTTGAAATATATTATTATTTCAGATGCCTTATTGTTGTGAATGATAATAACTAACATTTAATTTTTTTTGTATCAAACAATCAGTGTGGCGTAACCAGAATTTGTTGCCCCACTGGTTATGCTTCCAATCATGCTGCCATACTTCTATAACAAAAAAAGGGGCGGCCAAGAAAGTACCACCCGAAGTGGACGGCCCCTCCCCCCTCAGCCCTACCCTAGTTACGCCACTGATAAACATAATCTTTATAATAATAATGAAATGAGGTATCCACCATTTTTTTTTATTATTACCACAGAGAAATCAAAATCCAAGATGTTCAGAAACAAACATATTATACTTCTGGTCTGTTTCCTGGCGATGTCCGTACAAGCTCAGAATGACTACAGGAGCTCTCTGTATCAGAGGTTATCTCAGGCTTTGCAGGCAGGAAAAAAGGTAAAAAAAAAAAGTAAACTTTTGTCTATATGGTTTTAACATTTCAATCTGTGATTAATAAACTGGTCTTCGTAAACTGTATAGTGAAGTTCTGTTACCATTCTAGGAAACAATTGATAATCAACAATACGACACCTAAAACACTAGTAGGCTAGAAAAAAATAATATTTTGATTATTTGATTGTATTAATCGTACATTAAAGAAGGTATTTCAAATTTGTTTTTTAAACGTAATTGTGTTGAGGTGGACTTAGTTCGGTTGTGGTGGACTTAGTTCGGTTGAGGTGGACTTGGTTCGGTTGAGTTGGACTTAGTTCGGTTGAGGTGGACTTAGTTCGGTTGAGGTGGACTTAGTTCGGTTGAGGTGGACTTAGTTCGGTTGTGGTGGACTTAGTTCGGTTGAGGTGGACTTAGTTCGGTTGTGGTGGACTTAGTTCGGTTTGGCGACGGGTGCATAGGAAAATGTTCAGCCCATTAAGATAGAAAAGATATAAGGATAATATTAAAGTAAGTGTTAAGCATGTGTACTTAGGGGCTCTTAGTAAAATGGAGCCCCGTGGACCTAGCCCAGTTGACTGGCCTGCACAATCCTGTTCTTTAACACAACTTAACTCTGTATCTAGGATTGGAACCTTTTCCCTGCGCCATGTGAAGGAAACGCAAAATCAGTCTTTGGTAGACTGATAAAACAATGCAAATCTGGGGTAAATGTACATAAAAAAAATGTACGTTTAAATACATGTAATTTCAGTTTGATGTAAAATAGTTGGCAGCAAAAAATATTTTCATGTCGAAAGGGTATTTGAAAATTGATTAAATGGAAATATAATTCACTGTTAGATTAAATGGTTAGATGTTATCTCAATCAAATAAAATAATTATAAAATGTTACTTCTTGAAGACAAAGGTCAACATTAGAATTGAAAGACAAAAATCTTAGTTTAAAATATAGAAATATCTTAAAATAGCATTTTTTCGGTTACTATTTAGTACATTGTAACTTATTCAAGCAATTATTTTGTAATTAAATTGATTACATTACTAATTGACAGCAATTTTTAAAACAAAAGAAATGTTACAGTGTACTAGAAAGAAGTTATACAAAAGACTGATTTAATGCCAAAGAAAATGTTGTAGCATAGACGCAAGCATTTGAATTATCTCGGGTGTTGGGTTGAATCTTATTGAGAGCATCTTGAATATTTCCAGGTCCTGGCAAAAGTCCCCAGTCCAAACAGCGTTAAACGAGTTCCTGACCTATGTTGGGGAAAGTAATGGCATATCCGTAATATGCAGAGGCTACTGAAACAGAGGACTTAAACATATCACCTGACCGTCCCAATGAGCGCTTAGGGGTTAAAGGGGACATTTTTTTACTCTGTTCCATAAAGACCCCGACCTATGGATCTATTATAATCCAGAGCCAAACTTATTGAAGACACAGACTTTGATTTCCTTCTCATGCCCACCTGGTCGTTACATAAACTATTGGTGGGAAGATTAGAAAGGCAGCTATGATGGTATTTAAAAAAGTGGTTTGAAAAACGAAATTTAAATTCAATGAGTTTCAATTTAACAAGTGAGGGATTGTGTGATTTTTAAACCGAGTAATCTGAAAATGTTAATTCATGAGTGTGACCAGTTTACTTTTAATTATAAATTAGTAAATTATTTTGAACAAAGTAATTTAATAAGTAGGGAAAAGTATAGCGTAACAAAATTTTATATTTAAATAAATAAAGTGAAACATTTTTATAACATATCCTATTTGCTTTTTCTAGATAGTTTTTTTTTTAAATACAATTATTGAATACAATTATTGAATACAATTCCTTTTATGAAATGATCCAAACTTCTCTAACTACAGTGTTACAAATGTGTCACAGATTGGCATGCTTAATCCTCTACAATATCCGTGTTTGTTTTATTGGAGATACAAACCAGTCTGTTATTCTATTGAGTTTAAACGTGCAGTTTTTATCAGATGTTTTAGACCCTAAGTATATTTTTAATCTCTAGCCGACCCATAGATCATGATTAGACGTTTCTTATTTTATCTCAATAGAATAAATACATGATGCTGATTGAAGATATACCTTCAACAGGATCTCGTCCAAAGTAAACAGAATATCTTGTCAATAGTTTTATGTATGTCTCTTGGGTTGTGGCTACATGTCTGTTAAACGTATTAATAATAAATAGACATAGTTATGACGTATTCACGTATTTTGTAAGGAAAAAAAAACTCTTGTGACATGGGGCAGTCTCACGTCCAGGACCCCAAATTTTTTAGGGGCCCCACAAAGTCCAAATGTATAACATTTTTATGTGTCAAATTAATCATTTAAACTTCATTTTTTTTCCATAGTCTACCGTAGCTTTTTTTTTACCTTTTCTATGTATTAAAACCATCTCTGGTACATAGTCTACGTTGCTTTTTTTTTTACCCTTTCTATGTATTAAAACCATCTCTGGTAGAGACCGATCAAACTATATTGTAACAAGACCTAACATTTATATCAAATACTCAAAAGTTTGGCTTTCTTTAATGTTCATGGGTAGCTGATAACTATACCACGGGTGGCTTAGGGCAGCTCATATAGCAGTATGCGACTGACCGTTGGGCTTAGTACAGCTACAATTGAATAATTTACTTAACAGTTTCATTAGTTTCATTGTTAGTCCAAATCTTGTTGTAATGACAAAGATGTGTGTTACTACTTATTACATTACTTCATAGGCAACTCTTTATAATACATTACTTCATATGTGGCTCTTTATATTACATTCCTTCATATGTGGCTCTTTATATTACATTCATTCATATGTGGCTCTTTATAATACATTACTTCATATGTGGCTCTTTATAATACACTACTTCACATGTGGCTCTTTATATTACATTCATTCATATGTGGCTCTTTGTAATACATTACTTCAAATGTTGCTCTTTATATTATATTCATTCATATGTGTCTCTTTATAATACATTATTCCATATGTGGCTCTTTATATTACATTCATTCATATGTGGCTCTTTATAATACATTACTTCATATGTGGCTTTTTATATTACATTCATTCATATGTGGCTCTTTATAACACACTACTTCATATGTGGCTCTTTGTAATACATTACTTCATATGTTGCTCTTTATATTATATTCATTCATATGTGTCTCTTTATAATACATTATTCCATATGTGGCTCTTTATATTACATTCATTCATATGTGGCTCTTTATAATACATTACTTCATATGTGGCTTTTTATATTACATTCATTCATATGTGGCTCTTTATAACACACTACTTCATATGTGGCTCTTTATAATACATTGCTTCATATGTGGATCTCTATAATAAATTCATTCATATGTGGCTCTTTATAATACACTACTTCATATGTGGCTCTTTATAATACATTACTTCATATGTGGCTCTTTATATTACATTCCTTCATATGTGCCTCTTTATAATACATTACTTCATATGTGGCTATTTATATTAGATTCCTTCATATGCGGCTCTTTATAATACATTACTTCATATGTGGCTTTTTATAATAAATTACGTCATATGTGTCTCATTATAATACATTCATTCATATGTGGCTCTCTATAATACATTCCTTCATATGTGGCTTTTTATAATACATTACTTCATATGTGACTCTTTATATTGAATTAATTTATTGGTGGCTCTTTATATTACATTACTTCATGTGTTTCTCTTTATAGTACATTACCTCATATCAGAAACATGAGTGTGGCTTTCTTTGACTCCTTCGTGACCTCCACCCTTGACCTGTCCACTTGTTAGTCTTTACATACACAACCCAAATATATAACAGTATGAAAAGAAACATATTTCATTACAAAAATAATGTTTCAACAAAACATTCTCCTCAATATTCCAATCACTAGCTGAACTCTCATAAACCAATTCATGGGCGTATAACTCTCAGGATATCATGATTAGGTCAATGTAATTATGGGGGACTATTTATTTTAAGTTATGAGAATTAAAAAAAAAATATCGAATCGAGACGCAGGCAAGAGGCCATTGATATTTAAACAGGAAACAGTTCTCTTACAGCAAACATATAGCAGTCAGGCGATATACGGAAAATATATACTAGCTGTACCGTGGAAAACCTTTGCATAGAGTTATATCCCCTTAGGCTTGATCGGTAGGCTAGGTTATCTTTAGTTTCGGGCAGATCCGATTTTTTTATGAATGTATTTTAAACTGGAATACTGTTGTATTAATTCTTTACATTCGATTTAACGCAGAGCCCATATCGCTTTTATATATATTATATTTTTTTAACGTCAACATTCGATACCATGAGTAATTAATTATAGAATTGTGGAAGAGCCATGAGTATTTTCGAATTTAGAAAGTTTCGCATCAAGTTGTGACGGAATATACTTTGTAATAATTGTGACCTAGTTTCAGGTCAGGCATCCTATTGGTAACCTTTTCGCACGCAAGAATCTTCTCCCTTAACGAAAGAATGGGGTTCTGTCATGCATTTAAGTGACTTTCCCTATATATATATATATATATATATATATATATATATATATATATATATATATATATATATATATATTACACATTTATGGAAGCTCATCAAAGTAATAAATTGCTAATCTTTTTTTTATAACTTTCTTTTCATAATAATAATGAGATTTTACTGGTAAAGTGTTATGACAATAAATGTGAGTTTAGAGTTTCTTCTCGAGTCTCATAAATGTTATAGTTAGATATCTAATCACTATTATATATTCATTAGTACGGTCATTCGTTCATAAGTTTTATTAAACGGATGGACCAGTTAGATAGATATATTGTATTTTTAGACTAGCTGCTATCCGGCCAAACGTGGTGAAAGAGTATGCCGAATACTGAACAACTAGAAAGACTTAAGCTCTAAAAAGTAGGGAGCGACCGATATGCCTTTTTACCGATAGTCCGAAACCGATATTTTCCCCCAGCATTTTTACCGATACCGATACCGATATTTTCTTTTTAGGGGTTGTCCATTATTTATGTCAACAAATTTTTGGCGATTTTTACCCCCCCCCCCCTTGTCAACAACTTGTCAAACTTCCAGAGACCCCCCCCCTATATATTTGATTACCTCCCCCCCCCCAAAAAAAAAAGGTGGCTTCCGAAATGTTTATGTGGCAAAATTAGTAGGAATATAGTTAGTTTAATTAAAATACTGAATGTTAAGCGAGTGTGTAACACAAAACTACAAACGCTGCTTAATTTTCCTATTTATTAAGTAATTATATTAAATTTAAAAAAGTAACATTGTTGACGTCAACTTTTCTTGACCTACCCCCTCCCCCTTGTCAACAATTGTCAAAAATTTTCTGACCCCCCCCCCCCCCCCCTATTTTGTTGACGTAATTAATGGACAGACCCTTAAGCAACAACAATGCCAAACACGTGCTATTCTCGTGCTATATGACGTATTTCAATCCAAGTTCTCATATTTTGTAACACTTCCCCCACGCGTGTCTTGTTTACCCCCCTCCCCCCCCCCCCAGATACCGATATTTTTTTTAATCAACAACAATGCCAAACACGTGTTTCTCTCATGCTACAGCTCATGACGTATGTCAACCCATGCTTACCTCTTCCCTGTCATATTTCGCCCACGCGTGTCTTGTTTCCACCCCCCCCCCCAACTTCCCATCCCAACAAAAAATACACACAGATGTTCCCTAATTGTATCATTCAAGGTCATACATTAGAATTAAGAAATGCCAATCCTATTGTTTCAAGGTCATATCTCTGAGGAAGACGTGACAATTTCTGTGTACGGGTTTTTTTTTTCCTTTTTTTAAAATCTTGTCTGATCTGGTTATAGAATTGGGTTATTTACTGATTTTTTTTTCTGCAACTCTGTTGTGAAAAAAAAAAAAAAATCGGCAGCCAAATAACGGCCGGTCCGACAGTTAACCCATAGTGCCAATATCGGTTCGACTATCGGTCGCTCCCTACAACAATCGGCCGATCCGATATTAACCGATAGTACCAATATCGGTCCGATACCGATAGCGATCCGATTATCGGTCGCTCCCTACTAAAAAGTATTAATTTCTGCTCAGCTTTAGTTCTACTTTTAAAAGCAAACTTACTTTACCAAAATTCACCATCATTGTCACAAAGTGACTATGTGTGTGTGTGTGTGTGTGTTTGTGTGTGTGTGAGAGAGAGAGAAAGAGAGAGAGAGAGTGGGCATCAGTGTACGTATTTGTCTGACACTTATGGTTGGATGGTTATTTACAGTTAAGTTGGGAGACTGGATCGTAGAGCACGAGGTTATATGAGGACGTATAGCTGGAGTGGAGTGTTAGAACCAGGTGTGTAAAGACAGTCAGTGTAGATATAGAACCAGGTGTGTAAAGACAGTCAGTGTAGATATAGAACCAGGTGTGTAAGGACAGGTTGTGTTGATCCCTCGTTCATTGAGGACTTGAGTGTCACTGTGTACGTGACATGTAAAATAGTTATTGAGAGTATTATACGAACGTTTAGTGTTTTATTAAATTACTATATTTATGGTATTTTTTCAAAGTCCAAACGGCCTACCAAGAGCGAAAAAAGCCCCCCCCCCAACCACCCTATCCCAACTTCCACTTAAGTCATCAATGTTGAGGGAAAATTTACATTTATGTCTTCGATAAAGACAAATTTATATGACTACCTTGCGACTGATTTTGTTTATATTTCAGATTCCTCTCAGAGGGAATGCTGGGCCGGGATCTGGACCTTCCGGTGAAAGATATCCGTTTAGATCGAACACAGGTGAAAGAGATTATTTGGATACGTCTGACTCGCCCAGTGAGAGGAGTCCAGATACTGATAGGGCGTATGACCAAAGAGACTGGTCACCTAGTGACCAAAGAGACTGGTCACCTAGTCGTGGAGGTAACAGCCCTGACACTGGCCGCTCAACGGATGACGAAGAGTGGTGGGATCGAAACAGAGACAGCTCCGGCAGTAATCGAGACTACGACGAAAGAGAATGGGGAGAGCGATTCCAAAGAGGAACCGGAAGTGATCGAAACTCTCAACTGATGGAAATGTTGCAAAGGTTCGGAGGTGGGAACGGTGATAAGAGCTCTGGAGGCAATCGAAACTCTCAGCTGATGGAAATGTTGCAAAGGTTCGGTGGTGGAAGCGGTGAAAAGAGCTCTGGAGCTGAACGAAACTCCCAACAGTCCAGGGGTGGTAACAGTCAAAAAAGCACCGGGGGCGATCGAAACTCCCAGCTGATGGAAATGTTGCAACAGTTGGAGGGTGGAGACAGTGAAAGAAGCAGTGGGGGCGATCGAAACACTCAGCTGATGGAAATGTTGCAACAGTTTGGGGGTGGAAACAGTCAAAGAAGCTCTGGAGGCGATCGAAACTCCCAGCTGATGCAGATACTTAATCGATTCGGAGGCGGCGACGATGAAAGGAGCCGAGATCCCAAGGAGAGAAACTGGAGGAGAGCGTACGCAAGAAATTCTCAAAGTAGCCGAGATGACGATCAGGACGGAGTAGATTTCATGGATCGATTGTCTCCATTCTCCTCTGGTAGACAGAGCGGCAACAATCGGAACACGGGTTTTAAGAATTTCTTGGATCGCGTGATCTCCATGGTAGGGATGGAGTCTCACTTGAGGAAATTCATGCAGCCAAGTGGATTTATGAGATTCTAAACCATGGTAACCAGAGTCAGTGTTTTATGAGTTCTGGAACTCACTATAAGGCGTTCTATTAGAAATCGCTCAAGGTATTGCATAAATTTATAGAATGAAGTTGTTCAAACTTTAGTTTAATTAAACGTAAATTGATTGTAAACTTTTTGAAGATGACGTGTATTGTGCTACGTAAACATTGCTGACGTGAATTAGTAATAAAAAACGTTTTACTAAATGGGTCTTTGTTTTATATGCATTGTGTCTTAATGTTTTGGTTAAGTCTTTGTTTTATATGCAATATGTCTTAAAGTTTTGGTTAAGTCTTTGTTTTATATGCAAAATGTCTTAAAGTTTTGGTTAAGTCTTTGTTTTATATGCAATATGTCTTAAAGTTTTGGTTAAGTCTTTGTTTTATATGCAATAAGTCTTAAAGTTTTCGTTAAATCTCACTGGATTGTATGCACCTTGGTATTTAATCACCATGACTAGTATCGTCTTGAAAATATGCACTTTTAAATATATACACTTTAAACGAACATATCTTTAACAGGTTCCTCTTGGTTGTGTATACCTTGAGCGTGTACAAATGGAACATTTGATTCACACCATTGCCCGATTGTACGTGTGTTAAGTAAAAAAATAATTTCCTGACACTGACTCAAACGAAGGTATCTAAACTTGATGAAGCTGTTGAACATGGAATATCAAAAGACACTGATGTTTTTTTTTTAATAAAAAAAGACCAAAACATATTTACAAAATGGTCATTGCAATAGAAATAGTTGCACCCAATTATTATCCCATGTAAGCCATTCGCTATTATTATTTAAAAAAAAAAAAACAACTACGGCCTCCTCGACACAACCAATGGCGAACCAATGGCACGCGTGCCACAGTCGGCACGAAGAGCCTCATCATCAGTCGGCACGCAGAGCCTCATCATCAGTCGGCACGAAGAGCCTCATCATCAGTCGGCACGAAGAGCCTCATCATCAGTCGGCACGAAGAGCCTCATCATCAGTCGGCACGAAGAGCCTCATCATCAGTCGGCACGCAGAGCCTCATCATCAGTCGGCACGCAGAGCCTCATCATCATTCGGCACGAAGAGCCTCATCATCAGTCGGCACGAAGAGCCTCATCATCAGTCGGCACGCAGAGCCTCATCATCAGTCGGCACGAAGAGCCTCATCATCAGTCGGCACGAAGAGCCTCATCATCAGTCGGCACGCAGAGCCTCATCATCAGTCGGCACGAAGAGCCTCATCATCAGTCGGCACGCAGAGCCTCATCATCAGTCGGCACGCAGAGCCTCATCATCAGTCGGCACGCAGAGCCTCATCATCAGTCGGCACGCAGAGCCTCATCATCAGTCGGCACGAAGAGCCTCATCATCAGTCGGCACGAAGAGCCTCATCATCAGTCGGCACGAAGAGCCTCATCATCAGTCGGCACGCAGAGCCTCATCATCAGTCGGCACGCAGAGCCTCATCATCAGTCGGCACGAAGAGCCTCATCATCAGTCGGCACGAAGAGCCTCATCATCAGTCGGCACGCAGAGCCTCATCATCAGTCGGCACGAAGAGCCTCATCATCAGTCGGCACGAAGAGCCTCATCATCAGTCGGCACGCAGAGCCTCATCATCAGTCGGCACGAAGAGCCTCATCATCAGTCGGCACGCAGAGCCTCATCATCAGTCGGCACGCAGAGCCTCATCATCAGTCGGCACGCAGAGCCTCATCATCAGTCGGCACGAAGAGCCTCATCATCAGTCGGCACGCAGAGCCTCATCATCAGTCGGCACGAAGAGCCTCATCATCAGTCGGCACAAAGAGCCTCATCATCAGTCGGCACGCTGCTATAATATTACTTCTTTTAGTTTTAATTGAAGTGTTGGCACTTTGCTTTAAAAACGTGTTTTTTTTTTGGGTTGACTTTTGAGCACGCGGCCCCGGAAAGGTTCACCACCTTTCACGTTGAAAATGTCTGGAGTGATAAGACTAAGTCCTGATCATAGGTACCCTCCCCAGTTTTAATTAAAATGACAATAAAATTTAAATAAACTTAATGTAGTATACATTCTTTAATTACATTAAAATTCTTCAATTTAAAAAAAAAATATATAATGATATTTTAGCGTGAGAAATTTTTGAATGTTTTCTTCTAAAACTACGATTATATAGTAACGTACAATACTATTTAAACAAATAAGGATGAAGTGTAGTGTAGAATTTATCTGTTTCAGTAAGCTCGGCATATAAAGGGACTGTGTGGTTAGCACAACGGCCAGCCGTCTTTACTCCACCAACTTTTAGTCAGGTACACATTTTAAGCTGGGTGGACTTGGGGACTTTCACCAGGACCTGAAAAAGTCCCAAGGTTCTCACTGAGATTGGAACTCGGGACCCTCTGGTCGACAGTCAAGCGTTCTACATCACTCGACCACCCGTCCCCTCGAGAAGTTAGCGATACTTGATTTATTTTCCAAAAAAAAAGTCATACACAAAAACACCACAACAGCGAGATAGAGTGTACTAAATAAACGATAGTAAAAAGACATCGCTGGGTGAAGATTTTCAGACATTTAATTCTTTACCTCTATAAAAGTTTAAATAATAAATGAAAAACAAAATAGATAAAATTATATATTAAAGTCTTAAATCTTACAGTGCTCATGGTAATTATTTTCCAAGTTTATTTTCCTCAAAGTTAATTTTATTTTGCTATTATTATTATTTTCTTTTTTAATGATCAAATAAACACTTTATCGAGCTGAAGAAGACACATTTTCTTTAGCCAGATATAAAGTATTAGAGTGAATTTTTTAATTTTGTTTAATCTTTTCTCGACTTAAGTGCTACTTGAAGGTTTGCTTTCAACATTCGGATAGCCTTTAGTGCGTCATCTAAAACTTCCTCATCTATGTCATTTAGACCACTTAAACCATCTTTCATTATCTGAAATAAATCAATTTAAATGTAAATAAAATTTTATATAAATATATTTATAGATTGAATGAGATTATGACCGACTTCTGTTAGAAATGGAAGGAAAAAACAAAAACTGATAACAGGTTTGAATTTATCTTGGAACATAAAAGAAATATACTACAAATATTACAATCTTAGGGTCATTTTTTTATATTGTTGAAAGCAGTTGAAAGGGAAGACATTTATTGTAAATGAATGGTTGAGACTTTAACAGGTTATCTTTTCTTTGATTTCTACAGGATTATAGCAGTAGTGGCTCAGTGTGCGCGCGTGTGTGTGTGTGCGTGTGTGTGTGTGTGTGTGTGTGAAGTCACATGTACAGATGAGATGAAATCTCTTAGATCCTATAAACCACAAATGTGACGGTTTCATGGTGCCCTTCTTTCATCCCCACCATATCCGATGGTGCAACGGCCATTGAGGCACCAGGTGAAATGTGTTTCAAAGTCGTCCCCCAAGTCCACCCAGCTTTAAATGGGTACCTGACAAGTTGGGGAAGTAAAGGCGGCTGGACGTTGAGCTAACTACACAACCCCTTCCTATGCCGAGGTTATAGAAACAGATGAATTCTACACTTCATCTGCCCCGATGGCCCGCCAGGGCTAAGAGAAGTTTACTTTTTATAAATCTATTCTAACGACTATCATTAGTTAAAAAACAGACAAGGCATAGAAGTCAGTAACAGAATGGCCATTTTCGTCAAAATAATATCAAAAGAATTTTCCTGTCACCAAAAAGGTCAAAACCTCTATTGACTAAAATTTAGATTCTTTAAAAGGCACACAAAGAGTAAACATAAATGTATATGCCTGTGTTAAAGAATATTTTTTAACTATGCAATAAATAAAAATCTATAAAATCTACCACTTACTAATGTTCAGCTAGGTACAGATAATGTTAATCTATGTGTGTTTCAATCTAATGTGGTAATTTATAGACTGAATGTGCCAAATTAATTACATGAACCGGATGTTTAAGAGTCAGAAAGAAAAAACATTTTAAAAGTACACTGATTCTCAAAAAAAAATATTTTAAAAGTACATTGATTCTCAAAATCATATTTAGAGCACACAACTACATTTTCTTGTTGTTTTTTTTCACATTTTTATTTATTCAATAAATATTGTTCCCTACAAAATCAATATTATATTTTATATATACCTTCAACTATATGCAAAAATAAATAATAAAATAAGAGGGTGTATATTTCATGGGGCTGGTGGTTATGAACATAAGATTAAGTAGAAGAGGCTGTTGGGGGTTAATAAAATGTTGAACACGTCGACTCGCCCCATGTACAACATTAGAAACATTTCGAAAGATCTGGTTTTGTCCAAAAATTGATTTAGTTAAGACGTTTAAATGAAAAAACAAGCAATTTAAGTCTTTTCCGTTTCAGACAAAGGACATTTTAGAGCATTTTCGTGAACGCAGTGGCTACGGTTACGCCGGACGAAATCCGTATTTTTTTCCGGGTTACAGCCATAGATTTTGCTCCACGCGTATGGGTTTTGATAAATAGAGAGGGAAGTAATCATGTTGAATAACTGTTACAAAAATAAATAATGATTACGCCCCTTTGATTAGCTTTTATTACTATATTTAAAATATAAGCAAAAAAGGTACTTAAAAACCTCTTATATTCGACCCTGAGAGGTCAGATCGCGAAATGGACTTTTGATGTACACTTGGCAGGCCAAGACCTACAAAATGATATATACATTATGGGTCTAGGACTTATGGTTGTTGAGATCTAGGGTGATGACGGACAGACAGACAGGCAGACAGACAGACAGACAAAACGGGGACAATAGAGCATTTTTTTCGAAAATTATAAACAACTGTATTTCGGTTAAGGAATGACGCGAAACAACAGTTGATTGAGAACCACTTCAAACTCGTCGCTTCATAATTATCTATTTAGTAAACATATTGAACCTTACACATCAAGTGTTACATTTCATTAATGTTTCAGAAGAAAATAACTTTTTGTGGAAGAAAAACAAACGATTGTTTTGGACATTTTCGTATCTTTCCCAATGTATCTTTTTGTTTTTCAACACGATTTCCGTACAATATTATTAACACTTGAAAACCGTTTTGTTTCTCATCAACCCTCTAACTAATTTGTGTATAAAAGTACAGTCTGCCAGAATAGATTGTTTATCTGTTGACTGAGACAGAAACTGCTAAGGTTTTTTTTTCTTTTCAAGGTTTTTTTTTTAATTTAAGATGCTTCGTATAATTTTATTTTGTAAGAATTGAAGAAATATATGGAAACACAGCTTGCCTAACACTTATCAGCCTTGCTTTAAAATTCGTTAAAGTCAAAAAGATGTCAGAATATTAAAATAGACAAATAACGACTAAATTAAGAAGATTGACGTTAACTGCGATGGAATGATTTTAAACGCGATGGATTGTTTCTAAATGCTATGTATTGACTTTAAACGCGATAAAGTTATTTCAAAAGCTATAGATTATTTTAAAATACGACTTTAAATGCGATAGAAATTATTGAAGAAGCTTGAATCAATTGATGGTCTAATATACGCTAATGCACAGATTTAAAGCAATTAGTTGGCCAATATGTTCTTTACATTGTATTTCTGTATGTAATATATATATATATATATATATATATATATATATATATATATATATATATATGCATTAGTTAAATATTCAATTTTTAGATTTACAAGTTTGATTTAAAAAACAATGTTTACAGGTAATTTTGTAGCCATGTTTTTTATGATCTGGACTTTCACCCTATTGGGCTCCATCCTGTGTTCTTCCGAAAACGTTGAAGAAAACTTCAAAAATATTATTGAAAATCATATTGCTGAAGCCGTCAGAATAATTGAAAATGTAAGTTCTTTTTACTTTAATTCTTGTCATTGATTAGCTGACCATTTTAGAAGTTCATTAATAAATAATTGTCACCAACGAATGCAATAGCATCCTGTTCGTGTACAGCGGCTGTTGCAAGATGTCGTTAATAGGTGATGTGCATTAGGGTGGAGTGAAAAAAACTTTTTTTAATTTTTTTTATTCTAATAGCTTAAAATGGTTGCCGAATGGTCTAAGTACTTATGGCCTAAAATATCTTTTATGTAGTCTAACGTTTACCGGTGCCCCAAAGGCTTCAAATTTTAAAGGATACAAACTTTAAAGCATTATAACAATTTTGAATGAAATTAACATCTCAGTAGTGATATTCATAATAATAATGTGCAAATATGAACTGCTGAACTAAATTATTTTCTTAAGGCAGGAGACAAATTACGTGATAGGAAGATGGTCTTCCACAAGTGCCTGTCACCATCTTTCCACGAAAGTTTTGTTTTAATGTCAAACCAAACATTGCCATAAACCCTCACAATATAAGTTGAAAGTTCTTGTAGATCAAATGACTGAGACATCGTTACAATATACAAACGGAATATTCTGTTCGCCTTTGTCAATCAGCGTGCATGAGACAATTTGCCAGGATCACGGCGATCAAGATTACTGGAACAGTTGCCTCCACTACTGTGATACCCCTCCACTTCAAATCCCAAAAGAATAAACACGTCATTTGTATCTGATATGTGCCTTTTCCTTGATAAAATAATAGTATAGCCAGAAAGTAGCTGCTCACTTATTATTAACGCGTTTTTTTTAATTTTCCCCCCTTTCAGATGACGTTACTTATAGCTTACCCAACCACCGTAACCCCTCGATCCCAAAACAAGTTTACACAAATTTCCATTGTTTCAAAACCATGGCACCTGTCAATCAAACTAGGAGCACGTATCTGCAGATGTTCACTAATTGTATCCAAGGTCATAAATTAGAATTAATAAATGAAAATCCTATTGTTTCAAAGTCATATTGTGCTATGATTTTATGTAAACATGACAGTTTCTGTGTTCGGGTATTTTTTCTTCCTTTTTTTTAAAATTTGTCTGATCTGTTTATAGAATTGGGTTATTTCTTTTTTTTTCATCAACACTGAAATAAGAGTATTTGGGTAACATTTAACTCATTTAGGTGTTTGTTTTAAAATATGTAATCGCGTATTTTTAAAACGCATTACTTACGCTTTAATTGCAGTAAATCAACAGCCCAATATAAAATATTAAATTTAACTCAGTATAACAATAATTCTGAAAAATACAACCACTGGCTCGTGTACAAATGTGCTCATCAGCCTAGTTTAGACACTGATTAAGGTGTCATTTATATGAAACTATTAGTGCAGCTGTTGCAAACGTGACCAGCAAGATGCTGTATTATCAAAATGCGATACAAAATTATGCGCAAAAAATTATGATACAAAATTTCTAGCATCTCGTTATTTTGATCTAATTATAACCGGGATCGTTATACACTTGTGTTTTATTTTTACCTTCAACAATACACTGTTGTACATCTACCAATACACTGTTATACATCCACCAATACACTGTTGTACATCCACCAATACACTGTTGTACATCCACCAATACACTGTTGTACATCCACCAATACACTGCTGTACATCCACCAATACACTACAGTATATAATGTAAACTAGTGAATTAAACTTTTCTTTTTTTTTTTACATTAACCGGGAAGGGAGCATGGGTTAACTTGTCGAGGGTCTATATAACAAAAACATCTTCCTTTTGGGCTTTGTCGACATTCCTGGTGGTGATGGTGTGTGAGCGAATTGAGACAGGGTGGGGGTGATAGATCTACTTAATAAGTGAACGGATCTTAACTTCAAATTGTTGAGTGAATTTCTGTTAATTATCGATTTAGTGAATTTTAAGCATTTTTGTCAAATTAACGCATTTAGGTGTTGCGTTAAACATTTTAATCGCAATTTTTTTGACGCGTTAATCGCAAATTAACGCAGTTTAATCAGCAGCCCTAATATATATCTATATAAATAATAGCGATTTCGGTTTTGCGTTAAATCGAAAGTAAAGAAGTAATACAACAGTATTGCAGTTGAAAATACAATCATGAAAAAATCGGATCTGCCCGAAACCAAAAATAACCTAGCCTACCGATCAAACCTAAGGGGATATAACTCTATGCAAAGGTTTTGCAGAGTACAGCTGGTATATATATATATATATATATATATATATATATATAATAAGTAATACATATATCTTATTTTAATGTTTTTATTTTGTTTATGACTTTCAGACTTTTGATGAAGAGAATGGCACAGTTAATAATAGAACAAATAGTGACACAAAGATCAGAAGTGACATTCAAACAAGAGGCAATAATGATCTTGGACATGTAGAATGTCCAAGATCATTTCGATGAAACGGAGTCGACACTTGCACTGCGACATTATTTAGCATTACCTGTGTTAAGAAATAGACAAACGTCCAGTGAAATACCCCAGAAAAGAAAAAGGGGCTTTTGGTCAACGGTTGGGAAAGTTGCTGTCGGTGCTTTCTTGTTCGGACGAGACGTTGATGAATCTTTACAGCCCCAGGTTAGTACAAAAGAAGGAAACTCAACAGGTCGGTTACCAGGCGGCGAACTATATGAACAGAAGCTATATGAAGTTACTGAAGCTGTTGATTACCTGGAGAATGTTTTACAGTTGAAGAAGGACATCAATTTTTTGAATAAAAATGTCAATCAGAAGATTAATGATGCTGTCAAGACTTCTCAACAGGTAAATAAAACAAATCGAGGCTAAATAAGCATATAACTAACTATAACATGTCTTTAATTTAGTTATAATTTAGTAAAATTTTGAAAATAATATAAATGTGTACACTGTACATCCTTTCTAAATTAAGTAAATACACAAAGCAAACAACTGGTCGTATTTTTACAAAAAGACTTATAATGAAGGAAATATTAATGCCAGTAAATATGAACATTAAAAAAGATTTTTTTTTTAACCATTGAACTAGTTTAAATTTGTTGTATGTTTATGGCTGGCTGTGTGTGTCCTTAAATCTAGAAACTCAATTTTAGATCTGTTCAGGTTTATTAAGAAGGCTTAAATTAGGCACATTAGTAAGAAGGATCAAATTAGGTGAATTAGTAACAAGGCTCAAATTAGGTAAATTAGTAACAAATCACAAATTAGGCACATTAGTAACAAGTCTCAAATTAGGCACATTTGTCAGACGGCTCAAATTAGGCACATTAGTAAGGAAGGTTCAAATTAGGCACATTAGTAAGAAGGCTCAAATTAGGCACATTAGTGTGTGAAGTCCCTGTAAGGACGAGATAAAATCTCATAGATCCTATAAACCACTAATGGGACGGTTTTTAATGGTGCCCTTCTTTCATCCCACCTTAGCCGATAGTGCAATGGCCATGGAGGCACCACGGGAGATATATCGGGAACTTTAGCCAAGACCTGAAAATTTTCCTTGGTCCTCACCGGTGATCGAATCAGGTACCTTCAGGTCGACAGTCGAGCGCTTTACCGCACGACCATCCGTCCCCGTAGGCACATTAGTAACAAGGGTCAAATTAGGAGCATTAATAACAAGGCTCTAATTAGGCACATTAGTAAGAAGGCTTAAATTAGGCATAAGATTAGATTCTACATGGCAATAAATTATTTTATTAATGTTTATATTGAGTAGAAATTAATATCTGAGATTAGACAAGTACAAGGCATAGCGACGGTGTATACGAAGAAGTGAAGCTATTTTGTAATCTTTTATTAAGACTGGCCAACTTAATTACATTATATTCAACTTTGCAAAAACATTATGGAATCATTTTTTTTAAATAAAAAGTATAGCACAAAAAATAAAAAAAACTTTTAAAACTAAAATCTACTTCACACTAGTTAAATAGTAGCAAGAAATAAATTAATAAATAATCTAAACACATTTTTTTCTGGTTATAATTTGTTATTTAAAAAAGAAAAAAAGATTTTTTTAAACGTGTTTCCACACAAACCCCTTCATATTATCGAGGTTACAGAAAAATGAGCTCAACACTTCATCTGCTCCAAAGGTCCTTTGGGGCTGCGTGAATTTTACTTCACTACTTTACTATATAAAGTAATTACATCAAATCATTAGTTTGTATAGTGAGGCAATAATGACAGTGATTTTTTTAATGTTTTGTCTTGTAAACAATTTCTGTCCTTGATACAGGTCATTGACACCAAAGAGAGAGCCGTCAATTATCGCCCATACCCAGTTGTTGAAAGAGACGTTGGTGGAACTCGCAAAGTCAAGCGAAACTTCTGGTCTGATCTCGCGAACATAGCCACGGTGATTGGCGTTGGGGCTGTCCTCTTTGGCTGAAATGATCAGAAAATACGGTACGTCGCTCTTTAAGCAGAGGAAAAGAAAATATTCTTAACATTTCAAATGAGCTAATAAAAGTATTTTAAAAAAAGTAAACTTGAAATTGTTTGAAGCATCTTTCTATTATTTTGACAATATGTACAGAAAATTTTGTTGTACATAAATAATAAACAATCTGTACACAGGACCGAACTTCAAACGTGCGAGGTTTGTGTGTACTTATATATACCGGGGTTCATAAACTTAAATGGGGCTCCGAAAATAGGACATAAGCCATGAGTTATAAGACTCCTATACAAGTACAATAGCGTGGACCATCTTCCACCACTCTAAGGATGGGATGACGTAGACTAATATTGTTTAGTGTTAAGACTTATCTGGCATTTTTAAACTAAGATCCATGGGATCCATTCAAACGAGCATTAATCTAAACATTATTGAAAGATTGTCTTCTTAAAAAAAAAAAAAAAATTTATTAACAATAGATAATAGAAAAATGTCTATTTAACTGATTTATTCCATCTCTAACATTGGAGTAGGTAGGTCCGATAAATTTACATAAATCTCAAACTTCGTAACTGTCTGTAGATTCTATAAATAGCACACAACTAATCAACCACTTACCTTTCTCACCAACCAATTGCCTTCCCACCATCCAACGGCCCCCCTCACTATCCACCGGCCCTCTCAATATCCACCGGCCCTCTCAATATCCACCGGCCCTCTAAAAATACACCAGCCTTCTTACTATCCACTGGCCTTCTGACTAACCTCTTGCCATATAGCCTAGAACATAAATTACTTTCAATAATCGAAAAGTTAAGTAATTTTTTTTTAACCTTTGAAAGTAATTTATGAACCTAGGCTCAACAGTATAAAAAATAAATAAATAAATAGTAATAAAGAAGTCTTAATGCAGCAAGAGATTAGCGGTGAGTGGGTGAGAAAAAAGTCTCGGCGACACAAACAGTCAAAATATTTTGTTTTGTTTAAATTGTCTTCAATTAGAACACACCTAACAACAAAATACCTAGATTGTAATACACTAAAAGTGAAAAATCAAATAACTAGGCGCAGTTTAAAACTCGGTGCATTTTGTTAATTACTAAGACAATATGAATACATATTTTTAAATAATTTAAATTTAGTTCAGATATTTTTCAAAAGAGATACTTATTGTATTAGATAAGATCTAATGTATTTAGATTTTGCGCTTTCCAGATGTAACATTGTAAGTTTTTTTTTTCCCATGAGTGACTTAATAATGCTTTGTGTTTGGTTTCTTGTATCACCTACCTGTCGAGTCTTTCTTTTATTATTGTGGACCAAGGCAGAGACTTGGATATATGGCTGGTCTTTATGTAGAAGTGTGAATAGCACGAGTGGTGCCGGGTCTTACTCAGCAAGTGACGCCCCATTTGCGTGACAGAATGTGATCAAGTTTAACAGATGCTACCCCCAATGGGCTGAAAAAAGTGTCACTTTTATGTGTTTAATTGTAATATGTGTGTGTGTGCTTTTGGTGTGAGTTGGGAAGAAATAGGTCCCCATTCGCATATAAAAATAGCAACAACTAATGCTTGCCCCTTGCTGTTGGCAAATTATGTGTCGCCCTTTCCACTCCTCCCCTAGTTACGCCCCTGTATTTTAGGAAAAAAAATATTTGTCGAAGCTCCTGTTGCTTTAGATTTAATATGAAATATATACATATATATGAATTTATCATCAAACGACAATTTATTTATATTACTGATTAAATTACAAGGAATTTTTGAATGCTCAAGGCGTTCTGGGAGACCAAATACGACATGCAAGGACATAAAATATACAATGAAGAGATGTTAGCAAGACCCTTTTTAGTTGAAAAAATTAAACACACAAAAAGAGAATTATTCATAATAATCACAATGCTAATCTAAATACACAACATATAATAATCCAGGAATACATTTTTAAAATATAATTAAAATATACTTACGTGAAAATGTCTGACATTTTGATGGAGTCGCTCGAGTCATTATTGATGATTCCGTTGAACATCTTCACGTCATCTTTTGGAATATTCACCAACATTGTCAATATGATCATTGTGTGCCAACTGGGACTGGGCAACAGCATGAACGTGGAGATATTAGCTCTGTCTGTGACAGACTGTTACATCACTGTCATGGAGCTACTGATGTTTCTGTGTCTTACGTTGGACTATGTCATTTCCCAATAGAAAATTTTACCACTTTGGTTTAGGGACCATAACCTTAACCTGGCTCCAGTACCCGGGACTTTTGATATCCAATTGATTTTTCTTGAAAGATGTTGTAGACCCTTTCAGAGTTAAGCTACTATTTTCCAGAACAAGATCTATGTAACTTTATTTACATTATGCATCTTCTAAATTGGCATCGTTTCCCCGATGTACGATGGTTACTTATTACAGTTTTGATCGGTATCGATTTCCAAAACATTCATCACAAATTCAACGGTAATTTTTCCAGTTGAAATTTGTTTCAAAGTCGTCCCATAAGTTCACCGAGCATTAAATGGGTACCTGACTTAAGTTGGGGAAGTAAAGGCGACTGGGCGTTGGGTTAATCTGCCTCGTTGGCCCGTTTGTCCGCAATTTGGCCTGCTCCGATTAAACATGATGGAGACATATACGAGATGATAATCAATACTGCTTGCGGTATTTGTTTGACTTTTATTTCACAGGCTATACTAATAGTTAGCACCTTGATCATGGTTTATTGTTTGAAGCTGTCATAAGATTACCCGTTCAGATTGAAAGACTTATTGAAAAATCAACACACACATTAGAGAAGGAAATTTGTTTCTGAAAAAAAAACATAAGAATAAAGCTTTAAACAAAAATTTAAATATTTATATTGAACAAGGAGATATAATTACATGAAACCAACAACGCATGACAATTTGGAGGGAAAAAAAGTGAATAGATAGAGGAGAGGGACACGTATGAGGGGAATGAATTTTGAAGAGTGTTTAAATATAAAACAGTGACTCCTATGTATTGAATAGCCGCATTTAACAATCATTTGTATATGCTCATGCGGAAAGCTTTTGCATTTTACTAACTGAATTATTGCTTTGAATAGCGTTAATTCTTGCAATTTTAACTTTGGGAAGGGTGGTCGTGAGGTAAAGCGCTCGACTGTCGACCTGCTGGTCCTTGGTTCAATCTCCGTAGAAGAAACAATGGATGTTTCAGGTCATGGTTAAAGTCTCCGCTATATCTCCCGTGGTGCACCATGGCTTTTGCACTATCGGCTATGGTGGAGAAAGTTGGGCACAGCAATAAACCACTCCATTAGTGGTTTATAGGACCTCAGAGAATTCATCTCATCCTTACAGGGACTTTACAAACAACTGGAACTTGATTACGATATATCTGAGCTTTCCGTAGATATAAGTTAAACATTATGGCTCTTATAGATATCGAAGAAGAAAAAACAAGCAATTAAGCCTGTTCCATTCTGGACACAGGACGTGTTAGCGCATTTTCGTGTTAGTATCAGTACGTTTGTTAGCTTTCAGTAAATATTTGTAAATTTTGGAAATGTTTATAAATTCAATTGTGTAATGCATATATTTGTAAAAAAAAAATTATAAAGACGTTTCTTTATATTTGAAAAAAAATTATTGTCTCTTAAATCTAACTACAAGTGGTTTGTGGTTACTGAAATAGGACTCATAATTGAAAACATTCTAAATTATAGTCATTTAATCGTCCGAAAACTCCGTCAATTGTTGCATAGCTCTGATACTTTCAATTAAACTCAGAACACAAGCTTACTTTTTCATTTGATGAGTTTCTTAATAAATCTTGGTGAAACTACGTGCTGCAGTATTTCGCACCAAATGAACGGGTTATTGAACGTACAAGGTGTATACATAATATATAAGCCCCTTAGGAGCCCTGAAGCCCGGCCCTCAGAGGTCCTATCGCAAAATGAACTTTTGATGTACACATGGCAGGCCAAGACCTACAAAATTATATATACATCATGGGTCTAGGACTTATAGTTGCTGAGATATAGCGTTCCTTTATTAATATAGCTTATATAGTAAAAAACGGTACTAAGGCCCCTTTTACGGCCCTGAGAGGTCAGATCGCGAAATGGAAAAAAGTCATTTCTTGGCAGGCCAAGACCTACAAAATGATATATACATCGTGGGTCTAGGACTTATGGTTGTTGAGATCTAGGGTGATGACGGACGGGCAGACAAAACGGGGACAATAGAGCATTTTTTTTTTCGAAAATGCTCTAAAAATCTTATGGACTTGATTCTGGTGAAATTGTGCTGAAATTTATGGTAAAAAATGTCGAAAAATACATTTCTAATATTAAAGGTCATTGAAACTTCTTTTATTATCTAAATTCCATTCAAATTTAAATTTCTTTAAGAAAGATAGCTTTTATGATAATTATGTCATTTGAAGTGTTCAAAATTCCAAAGGATAATGATGCTCGAAAGTTTTACAAATGAGAATTGCACAAAATGCTTTAACAACCATTTTATTACCTTTTAAATCATAATTCACTAATTAATTAATGAAATGTCACGTGATCTGGATATTTTTAGCGTTTTTTAAATGGTTTCATTCAACAAGTGCATCTTAAAATTATGTCCATGCATGTATCTATTCTAAGAACTATCAATAGTTAAAAAACAGAGAAGGCATAGAAGTCAGTAGCAGAATGGCCATTTTCGTCATTATAATATCAAAAGATTATTCCTGAAACCAAAAAGGTCAAAACATCTACAAATAATTTTTTTTTAAAAAGCCACCAAAAGAGTCCACATAAATGTATATTCCTGTGTTAAAGAATAATTTTTATCTATGCACAATAAAAAAAAATATAAAATCTACCACTAACTAATGTTCAGCTAGGTACAGATATTGTTAATCTATGTGTGTTTCAATCTAATGTGGTAATCAAAGTAATTTATAGAATGAATGTGCCACACTAATTACATGAACCGGATGTTTTAGAGTCAGCAAGTAAACACATTTTAAAAGTACAGCGATTCTCAAAGAAGATATTTGTATGTTTTTTCCCTACTAAATAAATATTATATTTCTACATTCTATCACAATATATTGTGACACATACCTTTAACTAAAGGCGTAAAAATAAATAAAATAAAAGTCGATATATTTCATGTTTGTTAAAAAATCTATCTGTGTTAAACAAATAAATTATGAAAACAAGCAAAAATTAAGCCTGTAAAAACATGACGTTTTAGAGCATTTTCATGTGTAAATAGAGAGGGAAGTAAGTCATGTTTAATAACTGTTACAAAAATAAATAATGATTACGCCCCTTTGATTAGCTTATAATCTATATATAATATATAAGCCCCTTAGGAACCCTGAAGCCCGGCCCTGAGAGATCATATCGCGAAATGAACTTTTGATGTACACATGGCAGGCCAAGACCTACAAAATTATATATACATCATGGGTCTAGGAATTATGGTTGCTGAGATCTAGGGTGATGACGGACAGACAGACAAAACGGGGACAATAGAGCATTTTTTTTTCGAAAACGCTCTAAAAAAAACAACGTGAAATCGGTATATAATAATTAGGACCGAAGTTTAAATTGTGGTATCGTGAATATAATTTGGAAATTGCACTGCACATATGTACTATAAGGTGGTGACATTCGTCAGCTGGGCGTCATAAACTATCATACTGGGCTGTTGTGTTCCTCGCCGCTGTGCGGACTGACCAATCAATTCTGCCTTGTTAATATTGATGTCTAGACCAAATAATTTTCTTGCTCTTGGAGAAGCCATCCGCGATGATATGTACCTTTTTAGATGGTACATCAGCAACACAGTCATATGTACGTACCTTATCAGATGAAATATCAGCAACACAGTCATAAGCCATAACTGTGACTGTCCGTGACACACATATATCAATGTAATTTTTTTAATACTCACCTGTTTATAAGTCTAACGCCCGCAACAATCAACTGAATCTATCACATTGCTTTTTGCAGACACACCCAAATAAGGAAACATATATAGAAAACACTGAAGAAGGAACATAATGATTTCTCTCAATAGGATGGAAAAAATTGTTAAGCCCGAAATGTTTGTACAAAAATTTATTAAAAATAAGTTTTAATAACAGGGTTGAGAAACTGGCAAACCGCGCTCCGCGTGCGGCCTTTACCCTTTGCATCAACATACACTGCGGCACAAACAAAGGATACCCTGTTGTTGTATACCATTGGACGTTTTACTATTAAAACTTAATTTTAAAAAATAACAATTTGTTCATTATTTTTTTATTCTTAAACTTTGCTAATCAAATAATCTGTATAAATGAAAAGTTGAAATATTTTTTTCCGTTAATAACTATAATTATTAGTCGTGTGCGGCCCTCCTGGAATTTGCATGGTGACCTATGCAGCTTCCGGTGCATGGTTTTTAATCATTAACTTATATTATGAGTAAAAAATACAGTAATTGGTGAAAGGTAAAATAATTACTATATTAGAACATGCCTTAAATCACAATAAAAATGTTATAATGCCGATTTAAAAAAAACAAAAAAAAAAGTTCCTGATGAAATTATCTGTTTATGTCAAATTCTGTTATCGAATTATAAACAAACAAGACTATACAATACGTTCTCTCTGCTGTACGAATCAACGAAAAGGTTTGAACTTTTATGCAGGAAATGTGTTAGAAAACAAATATCCTGGACACATGGTACATCTGTTTAGCACGCTACTAAATGAATCAGTTGATACAACACCTGTACACAAATTCCAATGATAAGCAGAAGGTCTGTTGTACTGGCTGATTATTTTTTTTAATACCATCATATTAAAAAAAATGTCAATAATTTTTACATATTTTAATTAGAATAATCCACTTAATTTAATAATAAAGAAAACAAATTAATTAGGCTTCAAGAATATACTAAATATTAAAATAAATTATAACATACTTGAATTTGTACTTTGTGTCGTGAATCACAGATTATCCTACTTATAAAGCAGCTAAGCTTGTCCGGGTTGCGGGCGGTGTGTGGGGAATCCGTTCTATAAAAAAAAAGACCTCCAGAAAGAAATAAAACAATAGTATTTGATAAAGTAATCACGTGACCAACGAGGTCACGAAAACATAATTCAAAATGGCGATTGCGTCGAATCGATTCGATATCTCTTTTTCAAAAATCTACAGTTTAAAATAGTTTCTGTGTTTTTTTTTAATTATGAAATGTAAAAGTCCTAAATATTAAATAATAAAAATAATATATAATATTATTCAAATTATTTTAGTTTTTATTACAACAGATAGCATTTTAATTAGACTAGGTCATTAGCGAGCGCGTTCATAAATAACCTATGACATATGACGTCATTTCCCGATGAGTGCTGTATCGTGCCATAGTAAAGTAGTTATTTTTTACTTTTCAGTGCATTTTTTAATGCTTTGTTTTGATTTTAACTATAAATAGAATTCAGGGCAAAACGCTATAAATAAAAATCCTCTGTGACGTCAAATAAAAAAAATAATTCTGCACTTGATTTCACGTAAATCGGCTACGCATTTGATAATGATGATCAGTTATTATAGTTTGCTAACATTGTGTACTGGAGGTTATTGTTCCCGATGGATTACTTTTTGATGATGGTTTGTTGGTAATGGCAGCCACATCTTTTGACGTATGAAATGTAGGTCATTTCTGCACATTAGGAAGGTGGCATAAATCAGCACCTAATTAAATTCATTAAATTGATTAGGAAGGGATTTAACATTACACCTAGATTTCCCGGGCAACGCCGGGCTTAATATCTAGCATATTATACAGATAGCGCATAGCTATATAAGTAGTCCTCGGTTTTGTGTTAAAAACTCTCGCGCCATTGTTGTTATTCGCTTTTGTTTCCAATGACGCTTTCCATTCATAAAAACACACAGACCTATTTACACCTCTTTGTTGTTGTTTTTTTAAGAAATGAAATATGAATGAAAAAGATTTAAATTTGCTTTATAGATATATATTATTTAATTCATGAGTTCACGGGTTTTTAGGAGGTCTCTTACTGTTTAATAGCTGAACGTACAGGCATGGGTTCCTTACAAGAGTATTTAAACATTATAACAAAGACAACAACATGGTCACTGTTCTTGCCAGCTATGTTCTTCTTCTCTATCTCTGTTGCTGTTATACGTCATCACCGCAGCCCGTCACCGCGTTCAACTCCAAAAACTCCACCGTGCACTGACGCAACGAGAGAGCCATAACAATATATTAAACATTTCTATTCAAGGAATGGACTAATGAGAGCAAATTAATTAGTGGCGGCGAAGAATGATTGTTTCAAAACGAGGCTTGCGCAATCTGTGTAATGTCCAATCTGTGGTGTGAATTATCTTTTTGGTACATGTTTGCATTATTTAACTTTTTATGCCCTCAAAGCTGTTAT
Organism: Bulinus truncatus; assembly: GCA_021962125.1. NCBI lineage: Eukaryota > Metazoa > Mollusca > Gastropoda > Planorbidae > Bulinus > Bulinus truncatus. The sequence goes on along the minus strand of JAGDYQ010000077.1, from coordinate 258,632 downwards.
ATAATAACTAGCTGTACCAGAAATGTGAGCTAGCTTGACAAAGCTTTTTTTGTATAAATATAAATGATTTTGAGCGTTGTGCTAGCCAACCTACCTTATTATACTGTGGCTTCCGAAACATTTAATCTTCCCCGATACCCCCCTTCCCCCTAAAATTGCCAGAAAATAATAAATAACTGTTCATCTTCCTTCATAATTCTAAGTGCATCTTGAAAATCTTTCATCGGTATCAATATTGCGCGAAACATTTAACCGGAAAGATTCGAAACGAGTTGTGCTTTTCTGGGAAGGTCGAGATGAGATAACTATTGGTAGATAAGCAGTGTGTTGAGAGACCTATGTGAACAATATCGGCATTCTTTATGTGTAAACTCGGTATATTGATTTATTGATTTCAATTTCATCGTTTCACCTGGGAAAAACATTGATTGATTGATTTCATTTCATGACGTAGGCTGTATATTTAATAACAAATTGTTTTCTCTATCATGACTCTGTCAAAGATTGGATATTTTTCAATTGCTTCATGCTTGGTTGTATTCTAAACGGGTTTGTACAACTTAGGATTCAATTTTATGAGGTAAGAGATGTGTTAGCTGAGACAACGATTATTTATCTTAAGACATTGTTTCCGTGTATATTGTAAGTGTATTAGTGATAAGGATTTTTTTTTTATTTACTATATAATCATCTGTAGATGAAAATAAAACAGTTATCACACATTTTCACACAAAGCATCAAACATGTATAAAACAAATTAACTATTATTATAAACTCTATTAGAAGACTACACTTAGTAAAGTAATTATTCTTCAGCTGTCAAAACATGTCTCTAAAATGTTTAGAATAAAACTCCAATAGTTTTTTTTTTCATATCTTTGAGTCTTAAAGTAATATCCCCACAATCATTATTAATTGGAATCTTTGAGTCTTAATGTACTTTCCCCACAGTCATTGTTAATAGGAATCTTTGAATCTTAAAGTAATATCCCCACAATCATTGTTAATAGGAATCTTTGAATCTTAAAGTAATATCCCCACAATCATTGTTAATAGGAATCTTTGAATCTTAAAGTAATATCCCCACAATCATTGTTAATAGGAATCTTTGAATCTTAAAGTAATATCCCCACAATCATTGTTAATAGGAATCTTTCAATCTTAAAGTAATATCCCCACAATCATTGTTAATAGGAATCTTTCAATCTTAAAGAAATATCCCCACAATCATTGTTAATAGGAATCTTTCAATCTTAAAGTAATATCCCCACAATCATTGTTAATAGGAATCTTTCAATCTTAAAGAAATATCCCCACAATCATTGTTAATAGGAATCTTTCAATCTTAAAGTAATATCCCCACAATCATTGTTAATAGGAATCTTTCAATCTTAAAGAAATATCCCCACAATCATTGTTAATAGAAATCTATGTGAGAACCGTTCTTAGATTTGGTAAGTCCATAGGAAGTCTCTTAGGTTGTTTACATACATCAGAATGTCTCTATACTGTGTTAACCGTTTTTCGTCCGTTTATCTATTCAAATCTCGAATGACACACAGACTCGGCTGAAGATTATTATGATATGATTTCATTACTCTAATGATTACGTGCTCTCCGTTGGTGGGTTTACTTAACTATATAAAAAGTTGATTTTGGCTCGTTACTATATTTAAGGAAAAAGTAAACTTATCTTAGTCTTACTGGCCATCGGGGTACATTAAATGTTGAATACATCTGTTTCTGTAACAACGGCATGCGGAGAGATAATGTGGCGCCCAGCAGCCTTTACTTCCCTAAATAATGCCAGGTACCCACTTAAAGCTGGGTGGACTTGAAGGACTGTATACCAAACTTCACATGGCTAAATTCCATTGGTTCTCAGCGAAATATTTACCAACTTTCGAACCCGGGACTCTTAAGACGACAGCCAAATGCTCTACACCACTCGGCTATCCGTCTAACCTCGAAGTTATATTGATATATACAGACATTGAAAACAACCTTAAATTATGTCGATGAAATTATACATAGTACGGTGACTTGGACAGGCATACAAAATAAATTGTCGGATTAGTACTGAACAAAAAATCAATTTCAAGAAAACTTATATTCATAAACAACATAGGCAGAGACGTTTTCCTGGGTAGGTGAGTAGGAGACTGTCTAGGTTGAGCTGTCTGTGGTGCCCTGTGAGAGCAAATTTTTAATGGCACCTTTCTCCATTACCCCCTTGGCTAAAAAGTGGAAAAAATAAAAAAAAATATTTCTTGTTTGCCTCTCGCTATATCGGCGACTTGTGTATTTTCATAGGGATGAGTCTCTTTATGTTTGTGATACATCTAAATGTATTTAATTACAAAAGATAGCTTTTAAAAAATGACAAATAGCTGAAAATAAAACACACAGCAGTACTTACAATTTAAAACCAGTTAACATTATTATCAACTGTGTTATGGGGACGTATGGTTGTGCGGTAAAACGCTTGACTGTCGACCTGAAGAGGACATTTTTCAGGTCTTGGCTCAAGTTCCCGATGTATATCCCGTGGTGCCTTCATGGCCATTGCACTATCAGCTATGGTGGGGATGAAAGAAGGGGACTATAAAAGCCGTCCCATTAGTGGTTTATAGGATCTAAGAGATTTCATCTCATCCATACAGGGACTTCACACATCAACTGTATTAGGTAAACCATTTTGTTCTTACACAGACCCTCTCTTATCCGTATCAGTTTAAACAAAAAATAAAAGAACCCGTTTGATAGAAAGCTACAAGTGATAACTGTTTACAGGTTTATTGAAAGCTTGCCAAGAACGAATTTAACACTGACGATGTTTGCTAAAAGAGTTACCTGTCCTTGACCTATATTAATAATATGCACGTATTCAGTGCCTGTCAAATAAAAGATATTCATGTAGGGTAGTTACGCAATTTGAATAAAGTATTTATCATTGTGGTAGAGAGGGAAAGTCCAAAAAGCCAATACATTTTTAATAAAATATTTGCATTCAACCTGTGCCGAGTAACAAAGTCACCCTGCTACTCTGTAATCGTACGTTGTGTTTTCGGCTACATAATTAAACTTTTCCTTCATATCGATCTACTAAGTAAGCCTTATGAAAACATCGGGAAAATCCAATTAATTTCGAGAAATTTCAGGCAGGTTTACTTATTGTTTGAAGTAAACAAGTTTAAATGTATTAGGACATCTTTGAAGTTTCGTATTTCATGTTGATGTAAGTTGTATAATATTATTTTTGACTTGAAATATCACGTAAATGTGCTTTCAGAAGCAGAAACGTTAAATCTAAATAAATATGTGTATGATATGATTGTTATATATAAAGAGGCGTAAGAGTAAGATATTCACCTTTTGTATTATGTAAACTAGCCATAGGCAAAATACAGCCCGCGGGTCAAATCCGTCCCGCCAGACTGTTTAATCCCACCCACCACTTGTTTCAGAGTGTAGCGCGACACCAGTCTTTACGTTATGACGTTAACATTTAATTCATATTAATTCATGTCAACGTACCATCCATCTGTTTTTTGGTTGGGCCCGCCGGACAAATTTATGAGCCCAATGTGGCCCGCGACTGAAAATGTTTGCCCACCCCTGCTATATACCACAGAAGGTGTGACCATCTGTCCCCTGGTTTATTAGGGTCAAAACAGTTTTTCTTATTTGTGGTGATATGTTTGATGTTCTTTTTAATCTTCAGCTGATTTTATACCAGTAGTAGTCCAGTAGACTAGGTAAATAATATACCAGTAGTAGTCCAGTAGACTAGGTAAATGATATACCAGTAGTAGTTCAGTAGACTAGGTAAATAATATACCAGTAGTAGTCCAGTAGACTAGGTAAATGATATACCAGTAGTAGTTCAGTAGACTAGGTAAATAATATACCAGTAGTGGTCCAGTAGACAAGGTAAATAATATACCAGAAGTAGTCCAGTAGACTAGGTAAATAATATACCAGTAGTGGTCCAATAGACTAGGTAAATAATATACCAGAAGTAGTCCAGTAGACTAGGTAAATAATATACCAGTAGTAGTCCAGTAGACTAGGTAAATAATATACCAGTAGTGGTCCAATAGACTAGGTAAATAATATACCAGAAGTAGTCCAGTAGACTAGGTAAATAATATATCAGTAGTGGTCCAATAGACTAGGTAAATAATATACCAGTAGTGGTCCAATAGACTAGGTAAATAATATACCAGAAGTAGTCCAGTAGACTAGGTAAATAATATATCAGTAGTAGTTCAGTAGACTAGGTAAATGATATACCAGTAGTAGTTCAGTAGACTAGGTAAATAAGATACCAGTAGTGGTCCAGTAGACTAGGTAAATAATAACATAAATCGATATAAAAACAACAACACTTACTGAATAAATAAATAATTAGTCAAGATCTTGATCTATAAGATGTAGCACAATACTGCATAATGTATGTTTTAGCAGTGTTTCTAAAACTTTCAACGTGTGTACCTCCCCCCCCCCCCTTTTTGATCTTTATTCTACTGAGTACCCCTAGTAAAAAAAAAACAGTTTAATTATATTGTTGTTACAATCATGGTTTCCTCTCATTTCATTGTTTTAGCTTTAGCTGTCCATGTTTACCCTAGAGGCGTTGCTAGGAGGGTGGGGGGGGGGTACATATGTCCCCGGGCGCCGAGGTTCAGGGGTGCCAAATGGTATATTTTACATATACTATTATATGGTTTTCGAATGTGGGGGGCTACAAAAAAATCCACAGTCCAGTAGTCCTTATCATACCAAAAGTTAGGCATTGTAACGTTATTACTTTCAAATATGTAACGTTAACTTTTCTAACTAATAAATATATCAACGCCAAGGCTTGGTATATGAACACAACAGATCTAACTTTAATTGCTTCTAAACATAGGTGAATATATATATATACATACAATATAAGTCCTTTGTCTAATGATGTCTACTTAAACAAATGTCACTACAAGTTTACAACTAACTCTTAGAATCTTAGAACTATCTACACTATGACTGTCAGCACCTTACTAACTCAGAGCGCCTTACTAAACTCAGAGCATCTTCTAAAAACAACTACTACTATTCACGCCTTTTATAAGATTGTGGCGAATACGTTGGTGCAACGTTTTGGGGGGGAGGGGGGGGAAACGACGATGTCTGTCACCGAAACGTTTGGAGGGGGGGGGGGAAGAACGTCAGTGAAACGATTCAATATGGCGGCTGCAACCTTGACCCGGTGATGAACTGGGTGAGGTCAAATTGTACACGCCACAGGCATGACCAATTTTCGATAGGAAATTTTGCGGCGGCTTAATTTTCAGCCTAAAACAATACTTAGACTTGACCCGCGTTCGGTGTGAATACCAAACATTTAAATGTTGAAGTGTGCTACGTATTTTTAATCATGTCTTGACATCAACCAATATTCGGATCTTCGCAGTTACGATAGACAAACATTTACTTGCTTTACCCCTAGATATAACCCCTTGATTTTTTTTCTTTCATGTTTAGCTTGACCCGTGGTCTGACCTACATCGATCAGCATAATTCATTAAAGCCAACAATATCAAGCCACCGCTTTTTGTCGAAGCACCAATATGATGGCCATAAGACGTATATTTTTGTGTGTTGGCGGTCAGGTAATATTTTATAGTGACAATCAGAGCTTTTGTTAGGAATTTTAGGTCCCGAGACCGATTTGTTATCTTGAATTAGGGGCTATAAATAAAAGTACCTGTCGTAGCCCCTACAGCCTCAGATGTGATAAACATGGAGTGGACGGGGAGATCGTCTATTTAGGAACCTAAGCCTTTCTTTAAGAACGCAAGGGGTAAACAATGTAATACATGAAATTAAATCTATCTAATCGAATTCAATCGTCTGCTATCCTGAACATTTTTAATTAAAAAAAATATTACCTCCCCTGGCCGCTCAAACTTGGTGGGAAAAAATTAAATTAAGAAAAGAATAACTATAATTGAGCAGGCCTGAACAAGGAAGCGGAATTGAATGACTTCTCTTTTGCAGTTCAAACTTTTACTGCTTTCAGACCACCCGGTTCATCAGTCAGTCCAATCCCTCAACCACTAAATTCTAACTAGGTCTCAAAAAAATAATAACGAGTAGTACGAAGATAGAATTAAGGTATTTGCTGTCAATCTGTCTGTCTGTCTGCCTGTCTGTTCCCTTATAACTCAAGATCCAGACAACCAAATAACGTGAAATTTGTTACACATACACATAATTACATGGGGAAGGTCATGAGACAGGTTTCGTTTCATCTCGATGGGTAGTTTAATTGTCATTAATTATTTTTATTTTAGTTTTTTTCTATATTAAAGTAATCTCGAAGGGGCCATATATAAAACTCCTCTGTGACGTCATTTCCCGATGATCCATTTTACATTTTAAAATTTTTCTACTAATAAAGAGAGAGAGAGAGAAAGAGAGAGAGAGAGAGAGGGAGAGAGGGAGAGAGATAAAGAGAGAGAGAGAGAGAGGAGGCAGGGGGAAGAGAGAGGAAAGGAGTAGGAGGGAAGGAGAAGAGAGGGAGGGGGAGAGAGGGAGAGGGGGGGACAGAGGGAGTGAGGGAGAGAGAAAGGGAGGGAATGAAAGAGAAAGAAAGGGAGGGAGAGAGGGGTAGTGAGGGAGATGGGAGGGAGAGAGGGTGGTAGAGAGGGAGGGAGGGAGATAGAGAGGGAGGGAGAGAGAGATAAAGACAGAGGGGGGCAGGGAGGGAGGAAGGGGGAGGGAAAGAGAGGGAGGGAGAGAGGGAGATGGGAGAGGGAGGGAGGGAGAAAGGAGGGATGGAGAGAGGAGGGAGGGAGGTAGAGAAAGGGGAGGGAAGGAGAGAGGAAGAGAGAGGATGGGAGAAATGGGAGGGAGTGAAAGATAAAGAGACGTAGGGGGCAGGGAGGCAGAGAGAGGGAAGGAGGAAGGGAGGAAGGGAGGAAGGGGGAGAGAGGGAGGGAGGGGAGGGACAGGGAGAGAGAAGGAGGTAGGGAGAGAGGGAGAGAGAGGGTACTTGCAGCTAGTATATATATATATATAATTAAGTCAATGTTTTGTTATTGAATTGAGTTGTTTTTCATTGGTCTGTCTCTTGGCTGTATAAAAATAAATATTGGGACTACTCCATTACAACGGCCATCACAAAGTCTACCTGCTAGCTTGTGACAGTCGTTCTGGTACACATGAAACTGATCAAAAGTAATTGTGTATATGATTTACTAGTAGTTGCCCTTGCATTCGCAACTAAAGGTTGTATCTCAATAAAATGTTTAATATGAGAATAATTGGCAGCCTTTATTTCATTGTCTGTTGCAAATTTTTTGCAGGCATTATGCTTTTCAGCAGATTAATTTTCAACTGTCTTTTTCTTCCACCAAATTATTTTCCATCAATCCTTCTCACCACGTCTTTGCTCACCTCCAATCTAAAGATTTTTCGGTCTATTGCAAGTTTAAAAAAGTAAGAACGTTTGTTTTAAAGATTGCTTGAAGTTTAAAAACTACACGCAAACCGGCAGCAAGACCAGAATCATATAGTAATATTTACAACTGGCTGATTTGTCGAGCTTTTTTTTTCTACAAATAATTTAAATTTAGATTAATAAAAATATGCACCATCGGGTGCTTAAATAATTATTTGTCTTACTGTTTTCTTTAATAGGAACTATTAACACGGTTTTAACAGGGTTAAAATCCTACTATATAAAACAAGCAATTAAGCCTGTTTCATTCTGGACACAGGACGTTTTAGCGCATTTTCGTGTTATGTATCAGTACGTTTGTTAGCTTTCAGTAAATATTTGTAAATTTTGGAAATGTTTATAAATTCAATTGTGTAATGCATATATCTGTAAAAAATATTATAAAGACGTTTCTTTATATTTGAAAAAAAATTATTGTCTCTTAAATCTAACTACAAGTGGTTTGTGGTTACTGAAATAGGACTCATAATTGAAAACATTCGAAATTGTAGTCATTTAATCGTCCGAAAACTATGTCAATTGTTGCATAGCTCTGATACTTTCAATTAAACTCAGAACACAAGCTTACTATTTCATTTGATGAGTTTCTTAATAAATCTTGGTGAAACTACGTGCTGCAGTATTTCTCACCAAATGAATGGGTTGTTGAACGTACAAGGTGTAGAATGGGGCTATATATATAATATATAAGCCCCTTAAGAGCCCTGAAGCCCGGCCCTCAGAGGTCCTATCGTAAAATGAACTTTTGATGTACACATGGCAGGCCAAGACCTACAAAATGATATATACATCATGGGTCTAGGACTTATGGTTGTTGAGATCTAGGGTGATGACGGACAGACAGACGGGCAGACAGACAAAACGGGGACAATAGAGCATTCCTTATCTCTGATTGACGATTTTGTTCATTTGATAATTGGGCTAGGGTCATTGGTTCATTAAGTCCTCTTGTATTGAAATGAGGGGAAACAATGAAATAAGGTCAAACAATGAAATAAAATGAAATAATGAAATGAGGGGGGAAACAATGAAATGAGGGTAAACAATGAAATAAAGGGAAATAATGAAATGAGGGGATACGAAGACCGAAAGAGCAATAGACAAGTTTTTTTGTGTTTTTTTTTACTAGGGATATACATATACAATATAATAAAAACAACAACAACAGAGGGTACATAGATGTCGAGAATTTGGGAAACACTGACGTACATGATTAATTATTTCATAAAACAATATTACTGAATATGATTAAATCTTAAACAGAATATGCTTTAATTAGGAAGCACGGTCAATTTGTCATGTTTATTTCGAAAGAAGGATATACATTGTCTCGCAGAACATATTTTTAGACATATGGACAGGACCGCATTAGTAGTAGACTAATAAAAAAAAAAGACAGATGTAGTGTACACGCAAAAAGAGGGACGGGTAGTCGAGCGATGTAGAGCGCTGACTGTCTACCTGAGAGTCCCAGGTTCCATCCTCGGTAAGCACTGTTCCAGGTTCTGGTAAAAAAATTGGTTCAAAGTCCATCAGGTTTTTTCAACTTTAAATGGGTACCTGTCTTTATTTAGGGAAGTAAAGCAGGCCGGGCGTTGACTAACCACACTACCTCTGATTACATGAACCTGAGACTTTTTTACACGTCATCTCACACGACGGCCCTTAGTGGGCTAAGGGAACTTTTTTTTTTTTTACACACATTGAAAGTTATAATATAACTATTTTACAACAGGGTGTAATGTGTAGAATCCACCCCTGTGCTTCCCAACTTTCATCCCTCTCCCATGTAATGCCCCTTTCTAACGTACCATTCTACACAACTAATCATATCAGGTTATGCAACAATGTTCGGCACTGGGTAGAAATACCAAGTGTCCATCTATTTTGTTGTGTTATTTTTAGGTACATACTTGACCCCCCCCCCACCGGGATCTTTCCCTCTCCATGACCGTAGTTTGACATTATTTTTTGACAAGATAGAGTAGTACGGTGCTGACAGGCTTATTGGCTAGATGTAGTCAGTATAGTGTCGGCGGTCCTAGTAATTAGATCTAGTTAGTATAGTGCCGATGGTCCTCGTCATTAGATGTAGTTAGTATAGTGTCGATGGTCCTAGTAATAAGATGTAGTTAGTATAGTGTTGACGGTCCTAGTAAATAGATGTAGTTAGTATAGTGTTGACGGTCCTAGTAATTAGATGTAGTTAGTATAGTGTCGACGGCCCTAGTAATTAGATGTAGTTAGTATAGTGTTGACGGTCCTAGTAATTAGATGTAGTTAGTATAGTGTTGACGGTCCTAGTAATTAGACGTAGTTAGTATAGTGTTGACGGTCCTAGTAATTAGATGTAGTTAGTATAGTGTTGACGGTCCTAGTAATTAGTTATAGCTAGTATAGTGTCGATGGTCCTAGTAATTAGATGTAGTTAGTATAGTGTCGACGGTCCTAGTAATAAGATGTAGTTAGTTGTTTAACAGTTTTAGAAGAAGTAAGTATTAATTCACTGTAGTCTAAGTACCAGTATATGAACTAAGCTAGTCTATTCTTTAGTTAAGTGTATTTTTGTTCAAGTTCTTTATGTTTGTTAGCTCCATAAAGTTTGTTCTCTCATATCTAGGTTGTAGTCAAGTTGATTTATTAGGTTGTCACAGTCACACACAACAATGAGATTGGAACATAACATTTGAGCAAACCCGAACGTCACAAAGAGAGTTTGTTTTAGATTCCAGCACATACAACTTTTTATATCTGACAATCTGAGCGAGCCTTTATATTAGAGTTGTTTATATGTGTGTACCCTAGATAGATATAAATATATATTGGGGGCACCGAGAAAAGAGAATTTAGGAAGCCCTTTGAAAAAATTAGATTTAATATGAATTAGAACTGATAGAAAGAAGGCTTTATGACGCAACATCGGAATGATTTATTAGCCATTACAATAGTTCTAATCTTTGTATAACTCAGTGTTATTTCTCAATGCAGTGGTGTGCCGATGTCTCACCTTCTAACTGCATTTAAAATAATTTTGAAATTGAAGCGTGTTGTCAAACATTACTACCGCTGTGCAAAGTAATAGCTCAACAGTGTCAATAAACATTTTTTTTTTTTTTTGTAATAACATTACGTAGAGGAATGAATCCGGTATTTACATTATGCATACATGCATGTTTTAAACAGTTATAAAGCAAATTATATAAACCTATTTTGTAGTCCTGTTTGCTAGATAGAGAGAGAGGGAGGGTGGGAGAGAGAGAGAGAGAGAGCAAAGGTTAATAAGCGATCGCGTTGCGTACAAATGAAGGCCCCCAGTACTAACACAAATATGAGCCTGACATAGAGGAGCCGATTGAGGTCCACAGTAGAAATATGAATCCACATGAGCTTTTGGTATTTCAGATAGAACAGCTAATGTTAGGGGTGAGTAGTCGTCCGATAATGCGGAGCATCTAGTGTATGATAGTTCACAGTGAAGTCTTCGATGTCTGCCCACTTTCTATACATTTCTCAAATAGTGGGCGTTGATTATGTATTGGTATTAGGTCTGTAAAGCTGCTAAATGTTAGCGCAATGGCCTACTTCAAAAAGATTTATCAGCAAATCAAGAGACTTATTCCCATCGACAGTTTATGGCACGGAAATTTTCAGTCGGCTGCCAACAAACAGCGAGGAGAAATTCTAATCCTACTTATAAAGCGCTAAGCTTGTCCGACCTCCAGAAATAAATAAAACAATAGAATTTGATAAAGTAATCACGTGACCAACGAAAACAAAAATTCAAAATGGCGTCATGCCCGTGTCACGATTTGATATATATATATATTTTTTAATCTACAGTTGTAAATAGTTTATGTGGTTGTTTATTATGAAATATAAAAGTCCCTAATCATGTCTTAAGAGTTTCCTAAAAAAAAGTTCATCAAATATTTTCGAAGAAAACAAATTTATTTGTTTAGTAACATGTCATATGCTTATCGCTGGGTATTCCCGAAATTACATAAAAGAATTTTTTTTGCTCTTTCTATATTTCTCATTAGGCAGGGAACCATATAACTTGGGAGGTTGTAATCTTTTCCATAAACACATTTGTTGCGAACAGTGGAATTTATAAAAAAAAAACATACGGTTTGTATTACTGTAAGGTTTACAAGGAAATTCAAATGTTTATTTAATTAATATTTCCTGTTATCCTTTTTTCACAATTTTGAAACTATAAAATGTGAATGAACTCGTAATTTCTGATACATTAATTTTATTGGATGAATACTATGAGCGACAAAAATAATTGAAATATTTCATCCATTCATGTGCTTTTTTTTTAGTTAATACAGTATTTTTAATGTTTGTATGATCAAAGCCATTTAAATAAAAGCCTTTATTTAAGCTTTTATTTGTTTATATTTTGATAGGTTTTTATTACAGTCACTATTCTCGATGACTAATTGATTTGAAATTTCAAACACAAAAAGAAAAAAAAAAAATTGTTTTTTTTTTTTTTAATAATTTTTTTTATTTTTTTTTAACGCCGCCATTGCCAGCGTGGTAGGGTGTAGTGTGCCTACCACACCAGCATTTTTGGCGGCGCTGATGCACGTCTGCAGTCCCTACAGAGCGGCGGGGTGAATGTGCCCGCTATCATCTGCAGGGACAGCAGAAAGATGGGTTTTAATCCTTACCCAAACTGGCCAGACGAGCAGGGTGTGTGTACTGCCGATCGGCCAGAATGGCAAGGAAAGGGTTTTTTCCTGCCACTCGGACAGACGGGAGGGTGTAGTGTGCCTGTACCCTCAGCCCGAAATGGCAGGCTGCGCAGGTGTGAATAGTCCTCGCTGACCACAGTACCACCACCCTCGCAAGTAATGGGTTTTTTTTTCCTGACTAGAGAATCGTGTATAAACTGGTGTACACCTCTCGGTTGATAAAAACGTACTAATGAGTAAAAAAAACAACAACATTACATTAGTCTTACATTATTTAAATATTTATAAAAATGCTATCAACTAAATAAAAGCGTGGGCGCCAGAAATAAATCAAATAATGAATCCATATCGGCGCACACGCTTTTTTTTTTTTAGTTAATAAAATTTTTTACATGAACTCAGCCAAAAGAAATGTTTTTTTTTAACTTTTTGGTGCATTTTCAATAAAACTCTATTTTTAGATTATTTTATTTTATGTATACATATTTTACATAAGTTATTTTATTTCCTAACAGACATGGGTTCATTATTTTCGTCCAACGAGGAAAAAAACGATCAATCAGCAGGTTATAAATAGCAGTTTTTGTTATTTTTTGCAAATTAACATGCTTAAAGTATGTTACTAGTCAATAAAACAGGCTCGAACCAGTGTTGATTCAGTTAACTGTAACTGTTACTGAAATGGCTCTAATAACTGAAAAAAGTGATTTCAGTTAACTACTAACTGAAACTGTAATTGAAAAAACATTTTAACTGTAACTGTAATACTAATAGGAAAAAAATAATAGTAATAATAATACTGACTGAAAAATGCGCTATAAAATAAAATTATAGAAATGCGCTACAATATTACATGTATTAGGGAGCGACCGATAATCGGATCGGTATCGGACCGATATTGGCACTATCGGTCAATATAGGATCGGCCGATCTTTGTAGGGAGCGACCGATAGTCGGACCGATATTGGCACTATGGGTTAACTATCGGACCGGCCGTTTTTTGGCTGCCGATACATTTTTTTTTCACAACAGAGTTGCATAAAAAAATCAGTAAATAACCCAATTCTATAACCAGATCAGACAAGATTTAATAAAAAAAGGAAAAAAAAACCCGTACACAGAAATTGTCACGTCTACATGAATTGCATCAGCAATTTGACCTTGAAACAATAGGATTGGCATTTCTTAATTCTAATGTATGACCTTGAATGATACAATTAGTGAACATATGTGTGTATTTTTTTTTTGGGATGGGAAGTTGGGCGGGGGGGGTATTACGGTAGTGGAGGGTAAACAAGACTTACGTGTGGGCTAAGTGTTACAAAATATGACAGGGAAAGGGATGGGACAAGGGTTGACATACGTCATATGATTGGAAACTAATGCACGAGAAAAGCACGTGTTTGGCAAGAGAAACAGACTGACAAAAAATCTAGAGATGCGTACTTTTATGAAAGTGAGCAAAAAATTTTATTAGATAACCCAACACTGTTGTTTTGTAAAAATATTTGGTTCATATACCGGTATTTTTCATATGTTTTGATGCATACGTCTTTACTAGTGATAACTGATATAGTAACTGAAAAAATTACTAACTGTAATAGTAACTGTAAAAACAATTTAATAATTACTCTAACTGTAATAGTAACTGAAAAATATTTGAAAGGCTAACTGTAACTCTTACTGTAGCTGAAAAATGGTAACTGAATCAACACTGGCTCGAACAGGCTTAAGCTATGATGGAATAGACCAGGGGTAGGCAAACTTTTTCTACGGAGGGCCACATTGAAAACGTGATTCTTATTGGCGGGCCGCATATATATTTTGTCTACTTGAATTACAATTTAAAAACGTTTGAAAATACGAATTTAAGATAGTTTGTCATTTTATTTCACATGCACACTCTATTACACACAAACACACACATACATTACATTTTAAAATACAAACTTAAACAGCTGCTAATTTGGTAATAAGACTTTACATTCGTAATTATTTCAACAAAATAATTGACTTGAACTTCTCTTTCAGGTCATAATCTGCTTGTAGATCGAACGGCATTAACTAATATTCTGGAGCAATAAAACAGATTTAATAACACTAGATTCACATGAAAAAGTCGGAATAAAATTTAAAAAAATATAGCAAAAACTCCAAACAGAGAGACTTAACATTGACATAGGATCGTTACTTGTACATGCAAACGAGCCGCATAATATACTCTAACGGGCCGCATGCGGCCCGCGGGCCATAGTTTGCCCACCCCTGGTGCTGAACTATTTTGAAGCAGCATTCCTTGTAAAAAAAAAAAAAGAAAAAAACATCTTAGTTCTCTTTATTGATCAGAAATAATTACTTCATCAATTTGTATCTACTGTATTTATATCAACTATATATATATATACTAACTTATTTATATATATATATATATATATTATTTGAGGTATGCAACAACAGAACATGATTATTTTAATTCTCTGATAGAATGAGATGTTTATTTCTCATCTATATATATACATAATCGGCTAACATAGCCGGTGGTTCGACAGACCTACACGCCGTGCGGTGTAAAGTATGCTCATGGTAATAAAAGCCACCTGTCTGTACATTAAACATACACGGCACCGTACGGGTTGAAAAAAAAAAAGTCTGAGTTCTACGTCACACCTTTGCGGAGTTAAAAAAAAATAAACAGCGCGTGTCATCGACCGTCTCTATAAAAATAGTCTGGGGAATTCCAAAATTATAGAAATTAAAAGAGACAATGTATGTTAAATGAGAGTATGTTTGGTACGCATCTTGTTCATCAAATGAATCTTTCTTGAATAACAATGGGGATTTCTAAACACAACAAGGATTTCTTATTAAGATTTTAAAATGATATTGAGTAGTGTGCGCAAATTATGTTTAATAGTCGGGGGTTGTTTTTGTTAAGCTTCTGTACCCATAATGAGGATTATTTTCTTTGGGATGAATTATATAAAAAGCTATTTTTTGTAAATAGACTGATTGTTAACGCGCTCAAATATATATTACCGAGTTTGATGGGATAGGGGTGGTAATAAACCAAATGGTTGCAGAAAGGGGGGGGGGGGGGTCAAGCAGACGATTCAAGTTGCGACACCTCTAATTTTTTAACTTCACGTCTCTCTTTTTTTTTTAAATACGTCACGTTAAATATGATAAATTATAAAATTATAAAAAAAGAACTGTTGGAATGCGGGTGTAGGATTGGGAAAGGAGTGTTTAACTGGGAGGGGGGGAGGTAGGGAGAGGAGGGGGGGTAGGGAGAAGTGTCACGTGGTTTTGTTAACAGGGTGAACATGGAGTTATACTAAATGCCCCTTTTTGTAATGTTGTACATTGAGACCCACTGCGATTCGGGCATGTCTTGACTAAAAGGGGGGGGGGGCATGGCGGGCGGGGGAGGGAGGGAAGGATGGGTGTGGGGCTAGGTGAAAGAGAATTGATACATTATTAAAAAAATAACTATTGAGAAAGAGTCCTTTAAAATATTATGAATGAATTAAGATTAGTCAATGATGTGGTGTTGTGAGCGCATCACCATTTTCAACTCCAACTGCGTGCCAAATAGCCGGTCCTGGTACCGGGCCTGTTCAGCTAGTCTAATACATAATCGTCTAGCCTGGCGTGCGTAATGACGAGCGTGTGTATAACTTGCGCGGCTAAAAATAGACTGGAGAATTCCAAATTTTTTTTCTCACTCAAGGGGAGTTAACTCTTGCTTGGCTAAAATAGTCTTGAGAATTCCAAATAGTGCGCAAATTATGTAAAGTTTAAAGATGATCAAAGGGATACAACTCAATTATAAAGAGTCACACACCGGTCCGGGTACCGGGCCTTTGATATAGTATCATGTAAACTACGAATGGTAGGGTTTTTTGAGTGACCTTCTTAAAATTAATTCCTAGCCGATTGTAAAATGGCTATCGAGGCTTAGCGGAAACAGCGGGAAGTTTCAACATGACCTTAAAAATCCCAGGTTTTCGTTATAGTTCGTACACGGAGTTTAGTAAGGTCTAGCAGCACTTTACATCAAACTAACATCAAACGTAAAATAGCTACCATCTGTGCACACACAGACACAAAGTAAAAAGATTAGCCATCATATATGTATCTTTATATGATTACTATATGTAAATATCAGATTAGGCTAGAGAATTTACAGTTGGCTCAGAGATGGTTTTAATTATCTGGCCACTTAACTTAGCGGAAGTAAAAATATTAGTTTAGGGCAGACGATAATTATGGGACGAGGACCTGAGACCTTGATAGTGTAAGAGGGTATTTTATCACATCATTTGTATTGTATTATGTAAAATAAGAAGTTACTTCATATGCAAATAAATATATACATGTATACATAAAAGTCTACTCAGTGTTTTTTACATGTAATTCGTCTTATATATATATATATATATATATATATATATATATATATATATATATATGTGTGTGTGTGTGTGCGTGTGGACACACAATACAAATTTAATATACACCCAAGTCAGTCAACAAGAATAACTCCGAAGAGACAGAATTAATATAAAATACCAGTAATATAATATACAAGCTGCCAAGAAACAGAAGTGCCACGAAAATAATATATATTATCTACTAATCTACAAACGTAACCCATGACACTATATAAAATCGTCTATTTAAGGTTACGAGAAACGTTTAACAATCACCCAAGACGGAGACAAAATTACCTACGATTATTATGAGAAATCATTGTTCCACAATTCTGGTAAGTGTTGACGTGTTTCCAATGTTGATATATAATATCAGAGATAGTGCAGAGATTATTTAAGTTCAAGTTATGAGAAAAAAATAGACAATTGATTAAAAATTAAAAATGTTTATACGTGATGACATATTTATTTATTTATTTGGTTCATAAAGACCAGTGATCCCCCAATCCCCGGGCAGAGGACCGGCAACGGTCCGTGGATCAAATGGTGCGGGGCCGTCCAACAAACATCATATTATTTTCATTTGTATTTACTGTGGTGTATTTTTCTCGGGATTGTGAGACATTCCTAGGACGAGAGGTATCAGGCTATAATATTCAGACCGAGTTCACCACCCTAACACAACCCAGCCAACCATGATGACATTTATGGGGCTTCTTTTAAACGCGTGACCAAGATCACGTGATTTCTTCGTTTTGCATGAGAGACCAGTCTCCACATCGTACCAATTTGAATTTTTGTTTTCATCGGCACAAAAATTTCATGTCTTTGATGAGAATGTCTTTCCTTACATCCCAGTATCAGTTATGGCCTCGTCAGCATTGGCTGTGCACAACACCTGTAAATAAAAGTATTTTACAAATTATGAGTCGTAAAGGATAACGAACACGATATTGCTGACAACTCAGTCTTCAGGGATAGAATAATTGTTTCGATATATCATCTTAGCATATTTTTTTTTCAAAAATAGATTTCAAAAGATACAATTCAATATTATTTTCATGTTGAATTTGTGTGATCTGTAATAAGTTAATTTCCATATTGTGATTAGTATTACAGCATTAATCCGTTGTATTATTTTGAATAATAAACCTGAGTGTGTGAAGAGTATTGGGCAGAAGAATTATCACATTAAATATGCCTATTGAATATGGGAAATCTCTGAGCCAGTGAGATGCATTCATATGTATTGGACACTGTTTATGTGGTTTTTAAACATTTATATAAATAATAGCGGTGTGGGTTCTGCTTTAAATCGAAAGTAAAGAATTAATACAACAGTATTCCAGTTTAAAATACAATCATGAATAAATCGGATGTGCCCGAAACCAATAAATAACCTAGCCTACCGATCAAGCCTAAGGGAATATAACTCTATGCAAATGTTTTGCTGGGTACAGCCAGTTAATATTTATTGGGCATGGTGTGGTGCTAAGCAGTGGCGTCACTAGGGTTGGTGTCACCCGGTGCGGTAACTCAGGGTGTCACCCCCTCTCATGACACCCCGGTCTCCATATTTTTTTTCAGACACCGTATATATGTGCGCATGCGCGACTTTATTATTTTTTTCCGTTTCCGGGGTCAGGATTTTAGCGATAATTGATATCTATATGTCAGTGTAAGTAGACCCCTCAGCCGGCGCCGCGCGCCGGCTACGCCGCCGAATGTTCGTCCGCCGTAAATCCGCCGAAAAATATGCGGCGCGCCTCATTAGCCGCCGTATTTCGTTCGCCGTTATATTAACTGTCGCATTACTTAATCTTGTTGCACATGACCTTGCTTACCATATCAGCTCTGTCTTGAAAAGCTTTTCTGTTGATCAAAAAATACTAGCTGCCATGTTGGTGCTGCAATTATGATAAAGACCTCAAAGCTTTTGTAGGTTGACTCTTATCAGCACTTTACAGCACACGTATTGCACCTTAATACTACCGACAGCATCAATAAAAATGAAGAATTTCAAGACCGCAATTATAGAAGACGATGCAGCAGCATTCACAGAGGATAAAGAAATGATAAAGGCCCTGAAAGTAGGCATGTCTTCAGTGTGTATATTGCTTCTTGTAGATGATCAGCTTAGTGCATCAATAATGGATGCCTCTGAGAGCAGCACTAACGCCATCAATGACAGTCATAGACACAATACAATGATACGTCAGTGAAGGCATCATGTCCAACGCGTTGGAATTCAACATTGATGATGATTCAGTCTATACTTGACTTGAAAAGATATGATGATACAACTGTTTATTTCTGTTGTTTTAAATAATAAAACTTTTCCCCAAGTATTGTAAAATTGTTTTATTGCTGAAGTTTTATCAATTCAATATTGTCTAGGCGTCAGCCGAATTTTAGCCAAATATTTCGTAATCTGCCAAAAATCAGCCAAAAATCAGCCGCAAATGTCAATTTACTCAAATTATGGTCAAATTCGGCTACGCCGGCTATCAGCCGAAAAATTATGTCAGCCAGCCGAAGCTTAAAAAAAAATTCGGCTGGCAGGTCTAAGTGTAAGTATACCAATAATTTCATTAAAATAACGCACTGGCTCCGGATACGTCTAAGACGTACTACGTATTTTTTTTCGGGATACGTCTAGCAAACTTTGATGACGTCAGTAAACAGAATGAATGAGAGCTCTTATTTACTGCAGACGTTGATGACGTCATTTACTGTTAATAATGGGAGATATATTTTTTTTTTCTGGGACCATCAATAGATATTGCTCCACACTCTAACCCTACCCCTAACCCTAATTCTGAAAAAAAAAATCTGAAAAAAAAATATATATGTCTCTGAGAGGAATCTAACCCCCGCATATAGTTAGCCCTAAATGGGTCACGGCCAAACGATTAGCCCAGTCTGCCAGCGCGCCACAGAAAAGAAGCTACAATTTTAATATATAATCAGAAAGAATGGCTCGGTTATGCAATTTCCCGCGAAAAGAAAATAACTTTAAATCATAAGAGTTCATCTTAGACGTATCCGGAACCGGTGCGTTAAAATAATTAATAATAAAAAGTACGCAGTGTCTGTTAATAATCGGAGATATTTTTATTTATTTATAAAAATTAAATACGGCTTTGAATTATTTTAAGAATATAGGCCTAAAACTAGATATTTTGCAGTCGGGTTTCACCCCTCGTGAGGGTGTCACCCGGTGCGGTCCGCACCCCCCTAGTGACGCCACTGGTGCTAAGATTACTTTGTGTTTTTTATATACTTATAAACTCGTAGGTTATATTAATAAACATTATAATTATCAGAGGAGTAAGCTTAGTCTAAATCCCCCCCCCAATCCAAATGAAATGTCTATTTATTTAGATCTCTATTAATTAAAATATTTGGTTTTCAGGTAAAGACAGAATTGATTTTGCTGTTGATGTATCTCCACCTCCTCTAGCCGGTATGATACATTTTATATATGAGGATAATACATTAATAAAAGAAAAACAATTTGAAAAATATTTTCAAAATAATATAATTTATTTACTTTCAATACATAAATTGTTTCATAATGACACCTATAGTGTATTTTATTTTCATGTATTTATATATATAATCAAATTTTGATTAAAATCACTTTTCATTTCAGTGTTGCAAAAAATGATACAGTAAACTGGAATTATTCTTTTTAATATTTCTTTCTTTAATAGTGATGTTCGTTGTTTTTATTTCACTTTTTTTTAAAAATCTTTGAATAAACACAAATTCATGTCAAAACACAAACAGAAGTATTTTTATGAAACCCATCTTTATATATAAAAAAACTTAACAGAAAAAACAAAATTCAAATAAAAGAGCAAAATTCAAATAAATAAATATTTTTTCTTGAGCGAAAATATCTTAATAATTTGAACATTACAAATACTCCATTTTAAATTCAGTCCAAAGGTTTTGGATTACAACATATAATTATGTAAATACACTTAAAAAATGTCACAAATATTAGAAAATCCAGATTTACAAAGTTGCTGAACTATCCAGCCACTTCGCCTCATTTAGATTAGAAGTCTATATGCTATTAGAAAATTTGATATGCTGTGGGTACACAAACAAATGCAAATTTAATAAAGAACTGTAAAACGCTGCATCAAATGAATGATGAGTCTGTTCCAGTTTCCGGCATTGCCTGCATGCCTTGCGGGTTGAGTGTACAGTAGGATGATAACAATTTTCATTATTTTTCGTAACCAACATGAAACCCCTTACATTCGAGGAACAATTGTATGTAGATGACAGTATCAACATTATTTTTTTTTTAAATTAAAAAAAGTTCCCCCACTTTTCATTTTTGTTTCACATATCGCGCAGTTTGACTATCAGTTTCAATTTCACACTGAATTTTTACATGACTTTCTA
This sequence comes from Bulinus truncatus, assembly GCA_021962125.1. Taxonomy (NCBI): domain Eukaryota; kingdom Metazoa; phylum Mollusca; class Gastropoda; family Planorbidae; genus Bulinus; species Bulinus truncatus. Next base: position 237,564 of record JAGDYQ010000077.1, on the reverse strand, counting down.
GACTGCTTTTAAGCACATTCCAGTCAGTTTTTCCATTTGTTTATGAACAAGGCATCTACCCTCATCTTCTAAACAGAATAGGGATCCAAGAATTCCATCTGTTGAAAAGCTAATCAATCTCACATGGATGCCCACAAACCGTCAAATTCTTGGAAACTTCACTTTTCTGTACAATAGCAAGAAACGGCGACTGTATCGAATCAAAATTATTATTACGGATATAGAATTGCTCTTGAGGGAAATTGTAGACTTTCCACTATTATCCAGCGTTTTAATCAGAAAGAAAATCAATTGTCTGTTTGATTTATATGACAAAAACAAAAAGAAACCGTCTGATAAATTTACTACAACACTTTCTAAGTTATTTGATGTCACCAACGTCAATGGAAAATGGAAAAGCAAGGAGGATAAAGAGCTATACCAGAGGCAGGTTAAGAGTGGAGGAAAGATTGGTTATTCAATGGTCAAACAAGCCCCTTTAGAATCAATCCACCCAAGAAAACGAATCCGACTATCCAAAACTCAATCTCAAGCCAGCTCTTCTCAATCGCAACCTACACAAACACATACAACTGTCTCACAGCCTACACAAACACATTCAACTGTCTCACAACCTACACAAACACATACAACTGTCTCACAACCTACAAAAACACATACAACTGTCTCAGAATCTTCGGATTCTGAAACCTCTGCTTCTTCACCCGACTCGACAACCTATTCTTCCACGTCATCTTCTGAATGCAAACCGAAATACCAAAGAGCAAGCACTACAACAGCGGGTTTGCTAGTACTGAAAAGCAACATTTCTACACATAAAGCATATGACGTTCTTGCAACCATTGCTGAACAGGATCATCATGTGCCGGTTCCAAGTCAGGCGAGTGTTTGGAAACGAGTAATCTCTGAAGGACGGAAAATGAAAACCAAAAATTTTCAAAAAACTTCAAAGAAAAGAACCCTATTGTCTCCAGATTGATGGTAAAAGAGTGCAAGGGGAAGAGTATCAAGTAGTTCTGCTGAAAATATGACAACCGAAATAAAACCCGGTACTCTTAAATGTGATGTCTTGAGCAAGGGCTTTCAGAAGCCACAATATATTGACTGTCAGCACCATGTACTCGACCTCCTTCTGAAACATGTCATGAATTTCTTATTCAAGAACCAACGAGCAAACCAGAACTCAACTATTCCTTCATTGACAAATTAACGCAAAACTATGCCACTCTTCAGGCTGATTACCGCCTCGTTGTGACAGATGATGTTAGCACAGGAGAGAACCCTAGATGGCGAGATGATTTCGAGTTCTTTTTATGAATTATGTCAGGCATATCGTCATTACAAAACAACTTCACGTTGGCCTCGCATCAGCTGGAAGAAACTACCAAATTTACACTAGGCAAGATGGAACTCTCATGCGATATATACTATTATAGCATTATTTCTGATACCAGAGTGGCGCAACATCCTCGCTCCTGCTTGCAACTTCATCTGCTATGAATGGGCAAATGCTTGATTCCATGTGCAACACTACAATAAAGCGTCCTTCAATGAACTGTTTACCTCACTCATCAGGGTAAAATGCAAAAACGTGCTGTAAAACTGATGGAGGAACTTCATGCGAAATCGAGAAAATTTGAAGTTCATATGAACAATATGTTTTACACATTTCTTGTACATTATGTACATATTACTAACTGATCTGTATCTTATTTGTTAATAAAAGTTGATAAGTTATTATTATTACTCTTTTGAATTAAGCTAAAAAAAAACTTGTCCTTTTTTCTTGAAAAAAAAAAAATACTTTTTCACTTTTTTCTTCCGAAAAAGGGGGAGGTGGGGGAACTTTTTTTAAAAAAAATCAAAAATGCAATTTATATTCTTAAATTACACATAAAAGTTCCTCGATTGCAAGTGGTTTCATAAAAATATTTTTTTTGTTATCACCCTAGTGTACAGTCTTACATTGCCCTGCGGTGTTGAGTGTACAATGTCTTGCATTGCCTTGCGGTGTTGAGTCTACAATGTCTTGCATTGCCTTGCGGTGTTGAGTGTACAATGTCTTGCATTGCCTTGCGGTGTTGAGTCTACAATGTCTTGCATTGCCTTGCGGTGTTGAGTGTACAATGTCTTGCATTGCCTTGCGGTGTTGAGTGTACAAAGTCCTGCATTGCCTTGCGGTGTTGAGTGTACAATGTATTTACCCAAATTCTATAAAATATAAATCGACCCATTTTTTTTTCAGTGAATTTAAAGCATACATTTTTCGACTTCTACGCGAGTATCTGCGGTATTTGAATGGATTGTTTAAAAAAAAAATAATGATAACGACATACAAATCGAAAGAAAAACTAAGACCATTTAATAAAGGAGTCATTTGGAAAGCATTACATTGCAACTGTCTCGATGTCATTTGGAAAGCATTACATTGCAACTGTCTCGATGCTCATTTGAAAAGCATTGCATTGCAACTGTCTCGATGTCATTTGGAAATCATTACATTGCAACTGTCTCGATGTCATTTGGAAAGCATTACATTGCAACTGTCTCGATGCTAATTTGGAAAGCATTACATTGCAACTGTCTCGATGTCACTTGGAAAGCATTACATTGCAACTGTCTCGATGTCATTTGGAAAGCATTACATTGCAACTGTCTCGATGTCATTTGGAAAGCATAACATTGCAACTGTCTCGATGTCATTTGGAAAGCATAACATTGCAACTGTCTCGATGTCATTTGGAAAGCATTACAATGCAACTGTCTCGATGTCATTTGGAAAGCATAACATTGCAAATGTCTCGATGTCATTTGGAAAGCATTACATTGCAACTGTCTCGATGCTCATTCATTCGCAAATGTGAATGCGATCTTATAGGACGATAATGTCCTATAAGCTAAGGTATCAGCTTCTTATTTTAATGATCGAAGACTTATTCTTTCAGCGCGTACATATTTTACAACTACTGGACTTAATGGCAATGACTGCAATACTTCATCACAGACAAGGCGAGCAACGTTCTCAACCGGTGATATGGTAAAGTCTATGCATGGGTACACACTGACATGTAAAAACAAATAAAGAGTTTGAAAAAAGGTCACCATTTTGCTTTAGAGTGTGTGAGTGTAGAGGGCGGGGGGGGGGGAGATTAACCGCTGACATACTTTCGTGCCGTTTGGGGTATAGTCGTGAAAAATGTGAGAATCGCAGAATAATGTTCTATCAAGGATGTTACGGAGTCGAGCCAGATAGCTATGTCGAGATTTAAGTTAATTATGTCCTCTATGGTGCCTCTATAGGTCAGGCAGTCATTAGATTGTAGAGTGAATGTAACAAAATAATATCCAATGATGGTCTACAGCAGTGTTTCCCAAATTGTATTACGCGTGCACTAGAGTGTTTCAAAGGATAATGGTGGAAAAAAAAATTAATTCACTTTCGCATACCCACCAGAAATGTGAGGTTTCGGGTCAATAATACGTAAGCCAAATTATAGGAAAAAATATTGAGTCTAAGTGACTACTCATTAGCATCAAACTTTTGTTTGTTTTTTTTTTGCAAAAGGGTCATTCCATGTCAACTCAACTAGTTTTTTGACAATTGTTCACCCGACTCTCTCAGATCTTTTTGAAATTTTGAGGGCTTGTTGTACATTCAAAGTTGAGTGATTCCTGAAATATTCAGACCATTTGGTCAAAAACTTTGTGAGATATGATTTTTTAAAGTTTTAAGGGTAGTCGCGAGTTCGCGTGACATTTACATTTTCGCGATATTTGAACGTGAATATTACAAAAACTAAAAGAGGTATCAGGCTGACATTTGTTTAGTACTTACTCATTGTTTTATTCTGAGTTGAATGATGTATTTATCTCAAGTGTAGCTTGCACAAACAATGCCCTAAAAATTTCCAAACACTGCACTTCAGACAGTTTTCATCAATAGCCAAGAACCTATAAGACATGAAATGATGATTGTTATACAATTAGTAAGTAACATATATGTCTATACTATTTTGATAGATAATTCCTGTTAATCAAATAATAGTGTAATAATGTTGGGCCCCTTTAAGCATCATGGTCATCCATTTTCGTACGCATTGCGACCCCCAGATAACCATGTGGACAGTAATTCACACTTTTCATATTTTGCACACTTGTTAACCTTGGCAAGTACTAGCTGTGGTGAAAATTTCATGTTGGTGTCTTGACGACTTCTTGGTGAAAAATCTGCATGACATTGCATGATTTCTACACTATCGTAGACCATAGTAATTTTGAATGTTTGAATGACATCCTAGATGGACTGGGTTTTCTTATTGTGAATTTCGTTTTTGTACTTGATACATGTATTCTGATATGTTTCTAAGTGAATACTTTTAAATGAATTTTTTGTGTAATATTTGTTTGCAAAATCATCATAAATGTAATCTGATAAACTCTTCCTCTGAAATGACACAACTGAATTGGTATCAACCCTCCTCGCATCTTATTGAAGCTTTGGCTTCTGTAATGCCATAACCATGGCCTCCTTTTCGCCATCTGAAGCACTGTCAGAAAAGAAAGACAGGCCGATCAGGTCTTCAGACAAATACTACAAGTGCCCTCTCATTTTCTTCAGCGCAATGTCTGCTATTTGTTTGTCAATCCCAGCATATGACTCCAATCTCTGCAGCAGGCACAGATCATTCAACGTGCATCACAGCTGCTGGTGGCACTAAACCAGGCTTTCACATAAATAGTAACGTGAATCACAGCTGATGGTGACACTAAACCAGGCTTTCACATAAATAGTAACGTGCATCACAGCTGCTGGTGGCACTAAACCAGGCTTTCACATAAATAGTAAGGTGCATCACAGCTGATGGTGACACTAAACCAGGCTTTCACATAAATAGTAACGTGCATCACAGCTGCTGGTGGCACTAAACCAGGCTTTCACATAAATAGTAACGGTGAACAAGGATATACGCCGGAGTTGAGTTGCTCACGAAACAGATATATTTTCAGGCAATAAATTCCTTTAGCCATCCAGCGGGAACGATGATAGGCACGTGGCGGACTGAAACGACCTGATGATTCACCAACGTCAGCATCATCGCTACTGCCGCTCAGCATGAGTAGAGTCAAGTTAAAAAACTCAAGATAGTCCTGTCTCGGTTTAGTTTTCTGACACGTGTGAAGGAAGTCGATAATGTCTACTTTTCTCTCATAAAGCCAAGCTTTCTCACTGTTTGTCAACTCTGAGCTGGATGTAGAGACATCAATAGCAGCCAATCGTGATGTTTCCTTGAAACATTTGAACAGTGAAATGTGTGGTCCAGATGATTTAAACAACTTGTCAAACACTGCTGCTGATATTATTTCAAAGATGTGATGACGGCATGCTAGAAATAGAAGGCCTTTGTCAAACATCCGCTGAATAACTGTTATGGCGCCAGTATGAACACCTGTATTAGAACTTGTTGTATCAAAACAAAGACCAGCCAGCCATTCTGGGACACCTTTCAACTCATGTAGTATCTGAACCACAGCTTTACCCATTAATTCATTGATCTTGGAAGTTGTAGAATTGTCAAAAGCTCTTCAACCTTCACTCAGGACACAACAATTGGCATTCGATCAACTAGCTCGTCTGATTGGCCACCAACATCTTGTAGTAATTTTCCATCAAAATGACCAACTAATGGTGTGCTTGGCACAAACATCTCCTTCTGGTTTACTGTGACTGATTGGCGAACATTTTTTCTAGCTCTATATATTGTACTTGTTGACAGTGATACTGTTGTTGGTTCATCAGCTGGGAAAATTCAACTTTTAACTCTATCTGCCTATCACTTCGACAGTCTTTGTTCTTGCCAAGCTTAACATATCTCTCGTACGAGGCTTTCAGCTTGGCAACAGCATTGGGTTTCTGTGTCGTTGGGATGTGCGCTATAAACCATATAGCAAGAACTTCATCGATCACGTTTGAGCAGCTTTCAGAGAGAGTAAGCTTCGTACATCTGTTTGATATTTCTGTTCATATCTTCAAGTAATAAAGCAAACGACGCAAAGTAAGCCCCATAGTTGGTAGGCTGCTAGAACAAGTGACTAAAACAAGAGATGCTAACTGTTGACCAATCAACCAGACATCGATTTCAGATCTAGTTTTGAAAATCTTTTGAGGTAAAGATGCCATACTAATTATTACAATTGAACTCTAAATCTGAAATCTTAAAGAAAAAGAACGCACAGCAGTGTACATTGCAGAATGAATAATGCGGAATTAACAATTTAAATGTCAATAATAGTACACTACAAAGAAAATTTTAAAAATCCACTCAAACATTGCATCATATAGGCTTACGAATATGCCAAAAGAAGGAGACCCTTTGAGCAGTCTGTTAATGTCAATCTTTTTGACTGAAATTTTTACTGGTTACCTAATACATCAATCCTCATCCATTAATGCCCCATGCGGTTAAATTTGAAAAAAAAATAAATTTTGAAACACTCTAGCGTACACCCGGGGGTACTCTAAAGGTATCCTCAAACCAAAGCGAAACTTTCCGCTGCGCTATTTCTCACGTGAGATTTTTCTAAGCGCGAAAAACCCTCGCTACACCTAGGCGAAGCGAAAGTGGGCGTTAGCCGACCGGATAAAATGATTATTTTAATTTTCTTTTTTTTGTTTGAAGACGTCGACAGACATTTTCTTCTTATTATATATTTTCTACAGTTGTTGTATTTTACAAGTAAAAAGTGAAAAAAAACACATTTTGGTAAAATCTGATATAATTCATGTTTCTATATATAAATGTAAGTCTTATTTATTAATTTTAAGACATTTATATCAATTCTAACCTTGATTCTTCATTTGAGTCTATGTTTCTAGGCAGCCATTTTAGATTCTTTACACTCGCGAAACTCGAAAAAACTCTGCAAGAAACGATGCCGCGAAATTTCTCTGCACCGCCGCGGAAATTCTCCGTGGTTTGAGCATCTCCATATATATTTACATTGCCGCGAAAGAGGGGCGAATTTCGCGAGCTACCTAGATACGCGAAATCCGCTTTGGTTTGAGGATACCTTAAGAGTTTGGCGGGGTACACACAGCACCAGTCTAAGGACATGGGGTAAACTTGCACTGCTAAAGCAAAAACAATGAAATGAGTGAAATGCAGATTCGTAATAGTGGTTCGCAGTTATATTTTGTTAAAAGGGGTACTTATAATTTAAAAAAAAAGAATTTTCGGAAAACACTGGTATACAGGATCAAAAGAAACATATCTGATCCTTAAAAAGACTTTTTGAGATTTCTAGTGGATGGACATTATTATTGGACACTTACTGGACTATAGCATAGGAATTGAAATAAAAAAGAGAAATAAAAAGTAAAGGCGTTAGAAAATTTCGTTAGTGGTTCAGAATGAATTTAAGGGCAGTACTGATGATTTTATACATTTCAAAACACTGGCTCGATATATTGCCATGACTACTAGATATGTCTACAAATTGTCTACTGTGCTTGTGTGTACGTACACACAGTTTTCTGAGAGTGCGCACATAAAATATGATAATGTCTCGTCAAGTACACATCTATACCATTATTTTTCACATAAATAAGTTTCTTCGAATGATGCGCACATTCAATCGCTTTATTAAGTTGAGACTTATGTAGGAATGCAGATATATATAAATTACAAAGTGATTAACAATAGAAAAACCAAAGATAAAATCGATTTGTTTCTTGTTGATTTGACACCAAAAACAGATAAATTGGGTGAAAGTGTTGTTAATATATTGGAAGTAAAAGAAAAATATTAGCAAAGCTTTTAAGGAAAATTGTATTGAGTGCGGCAGTGAGAACTTGAAGTTGATATGTCACAAGTCTCGTGGTGATATAAGTGGTTAGAGATTAGGGCGAGAGTAATATTCAATAGACCGAGGGTTCGATATTTATTTTCCACAAGGAGAACATTTTACACAAATGTAGAGACAGCCAGTGCTATGCATTAATTAATTTATATTTTATTACCTATATAGGTCGTAGTGCTAACCACACAATCCCTTTATTGCCGAGGTTTCTGAAACAGATGAATTCTACACATCATCTGCCCCAATGAGCTATTTTGGGCTTACGGGAAATAAGGGAACTATAGGTCTAAAAGTAGTGTGTGTGTGGGTGATGTCCCTGTAAGGATGAGAGGAAATCTATTAGATCCTGTAAACCAGAAATGGGATGGTTTTTATTTTACCCCTCTTTCATTCCCACCATAGCCGATAGTGCAATAGCCATGGAGGCAGCACGGGAGATATAGAGGGAACTTTCAATAGGAACTAAAAAATCCATTGGTCCTCACCGGAGATCGAACCAGAGCTATCGTGAATGGAGATTTAAAAATCGAAACATGGGACGTAAACTGGAAACATTCAAATGGCGTAGTAAAATATTTACTACAGCGCATATAGCTTTTTTAAAGCATCATTTGTACCTGTCACATGTATGACATCTATATATGACAGAAGATATCCGTTAGCCGGGCACTGCCAATTCTGTTAATACAAAGGGGTTGGGGGGGGGTATATTATAATTGCAAGGGAAGTAGCCTATTTATCGAGTCATTAGTTTAAGCTAAGCACGATTATGTCCCTTGATCGTCCTCTAAAAGTCATAGTAGGTACGGCAAATAAAGACTTATATTTATAGGTGTATATGGACACGCATCTATTTAAATGCATTTTTATTTATTTAGAAATATTTTTTCGAGATTACATAACTGACTATTCTCAAACTATTTTAAACCAGTGGTTCCTAGAATGGTATGCTACGTGATCCACAAAGAAAATTGTTAGGCTCAATTGACCAACCGGAATGACTTCGACCAACAGAAGCAATTAAGATTAACTAACTTTTACATGTAAAATAGTTGAACTTATATACAGATGGACTATTGATCCGTCAATTTTAAATTTTAAATTTGTTCAGACCCAACTTTAAAATCTAAATCATTTTATATCATATTTTGAAACACAAATGGCTCAGTGACCCCTTGACAGGTTGTCAGGTTCCAAACTCCTCATGACGTGCCTGTCTGCATTGCTAATAAACTGGTTAAACCTGTTTGCATTGTTAGTAAAATGGTTAAACCTGTCTGCATTGTTAGTAAAATGGCTAAAACTGTCTGTATTGGAAGTAAAATGGTTAAACCTGTCTGTATTGTTAGTAAAATGGTTAAACCTGTCTGCATTGTTAATAAAATGGTTAAATCTGGACATAATAAGCTATCGAATCCTTAGGTGATAAATGGAACAGTCATCTCAAATTCTGAGCCTCCAGGTGGCAGCTTGGTGGACAATTCTGGACAAATCTTTAATCATCGTGGGTCTCTTTTTGGCTGTGTAACAAAAATAAATATGGGGTCATAACTAGAAAATGGAATAATTTAACAAAGACCGACCTTACAACGAGTGTTGAGTGTACAGCTATTTAGCATGTTAATAACCTAACACAAACACAGAAATTGGTTTACCAATTTTAATTTTGTGAGCAATATTTCTATCAAAACTATTTATTAGCACAGAAATTTATTAAAATTTTGTTTCATTGTCTTGAACCAAATTAGTTTTTGTTGTTAATCAGTGCTGTGAGTAAAGATAAATCTGTATTAATAATATACGAAGTCAATTAAAGGTAAAATATGATAGAATAATAAATATGACAAATTTTCAGCTATTTTAGTACTATAACTTAATTCCTAGGACTCCTTCCGGAGCAAACAGGCCCCAGCCATAGCTCTCTCTGATTGAACTCTCTTATGTTTAACGAACCGAGACTGGATCCCTTAGGGCTCGTGAAATGAAACATGCTGTGTCTCTCAACATCTGGAGACTGCCATAGAGCCCGATGGCCAGCGAGTTTCCCGACTCGTCCAATCTGAAAGCCTCCAGACGTGGACACTCATTCAACAAGTGATCTACCGTTTCCTCGTCCTCACCGCAATGTCGACAACGTGAGTCGTGTTCAGGTCTCATACTCCCAAAATAGGCTCCAATCGGACAATGCCCAGTGCGGAACTGGGCTATCAGTGCCTGTTCGTCTCTCCGAAGCCTCCACCACGGATCGGATTTAGAAGGTCGCTCCATATTCCTTCTTACCTCTCGCCCTGTGGTTCCTCTCTCCCAGTTCGAAAGCCATACAGTTTGTTCAAGGGTGCGTAACTTGGCGATTATGGACTCATAGGAGGCCCCATATGCAGTTTGCGATAAACTCCTAGAGGAGTCCATTCGTGTACCAGACTTTGCTAGTCCGTCGGCCCTCTCGTTCCCGGGTAGGCCCGCGTGGCCCGGGATCCACTGTAGCGTCACTGCTACGCTGCGCTTTGTCATGAGTTGTTGGATGGCCTCCACCATGGCCTCCAGTCGTTGCGGCCATTCCCCTTGCCCCACTATGGCTTGGAGAACAGACTTAAAATCCGTCAGGATGACGACTTCCGACGGCGGAATCGCCCCATCCTCGATCCTCTTGTCAATGTGCGCCACCGCCTTTTTTATGGCTCTCATCTCTGCTTCTGCTGCACAGAGAAATCCACATGGCCCTGCAACGTCCTCCATGAACCCTGTCGCTTGGTGGACTATGTGAGCACCGTATCCGGACTTATCTCTGCCATCCTCACCAATGACCACGGAGCCATCAGTGTAGGCTAGGATCGCCCCTTCTCGATAGGACTCGATTGTCTTCCTAGCTGCCTCTTGCAGCGTCTCTAGCTGGCTGCTTTTCGTTACTTTGGTATCGATCAGACTCATGCGTACCTCAGGCATGTGGGACTCCATGCCGGGTGGAGACCGGGAGTGGGTCTTCAAACCTTCTCGTTCAGTCGGAAGCTTTGCATCCTCCGTCAACTTCGTTGCACAGTGCATGAATGACTTCATCGTAAGCCTCTTTCCTTCCTTCCATCTTTTATGAGAATATCTTTCTTATGGTATAAATACTATCGTAGTATTTATGACAGCGCTGGATGTAAAATTTTAATACGAATATATTTAAATATATATAAATTTACTTGACAATATAAAATGTACATTTTATTTTTCTAAAGACGAACAATTGTACTAATAAAAATATATACCTTACAAAATATTAGGTTTACCTGCATTCCTCATAAATAGCTTTTGATAAAGGAAATTTTCCTCGTTTGCAGATAGCACTTACATCATCATAATTCATTGAGTGTAGCAAGACTCCGCCATAGTGGTTGACTTTTACATATTTTACCTAATAAATACAACTAAATCGCTCAAAAAAAAACAAAACATACATTTTGGTCTTGCTAAGCTTACAATCCATTATTGTACCCTCCCCCTCTTCTTTCCATTCCAAAAAAAATGCACACACACACACACACACGCCATGGCTATTCTATTATGTGGCTTTTCTTTCATAAAATAATAGAATAGCCAGAAAATGCACACACACACACACACGCCATGGCTATTCTATTATGTGGCTTTTCTTTCATAAAATAATAGAATAGCCAGAAAATGCACACACACACACACACACACACGCCATGGCTATTCTATTATGTGACTTTTCTTTCATAAAATAATAGAATAGCCAGAAAATGCACACACACACACACACACACGCCATGGCTATTCTATTATGTGGCTTTTCTTTCATAAAATAATAGAATAGCCAGAAAATGCACACACACACACACGCCATGGCTATTCTATTATGTGGCTTTTCTTTCATAAAATAATAGAATAGCCAGAAAATGCACACACACACACACACACACGCCATGGCTATTCTATTATGTGGCTTTTCTTTCATAAAATAATAGAATAGCCAGAAAATGCACACACACACACACACGCCATGGCTATTCTATTATGTGGCTTTTCTTTCATAAAATAATAGAATAGCCAGAAAATGCACACACACACACACACACACGCCATGGCTATTCTATTATGTGGCTTTTCTTTCATAAAATAATAGAATAGCCAGAAAATGCACACACACACACACGCCATGGCTATTCTATTATGTGGCTTTTCTTTCATAAAATAATAGAATAGCCAGAAAATGCACACACACACACACGCCATGGCTATTCTATTATGTGGCTTTTCTTTCATAAAATAATAGAATAGCCAGAAAATGCACACACACACACACGCCATGGCTATTCTATTATGTGGCTTTTCTTTCATAAAATAATAGAATAGCCAGAAAATGCACACACACACACACACGCCATGGCTATTCTATTATGTGGCTTTTCTTTCATAAAATAATAGAATAGCCAGAAAATGCACACACACACACACACACACGCCATGGCTATTCTATTATGTGGCTTTTCTTTCATAAAATAATAGAATAGCCAGAAAATGCACACACACACACACACACACGCCATGGCTATTCTATTATGTGGCTTTTCTTTCATAAAATAATAGAATAGCCAGAAAATGCACACACTCACACACACGCCATGGCTATTCTATTATGTGGCTTTTCTTTCATAAAATAATAGAATAGCCAGAAAATGCACACACACACACACACACACACACACACACGCCATGGCTATTCTATTATGTGGCTTTTCTTTCATAAAATAATAGAATAGCCAGAAAATGCACACACACACACACGCCATGGCTATTCTATTATGTGGCTTTTCTTTCATAAAACAATAGAATAGCCAGAAAATGCACACACACACACGCCATGGCTATTCTATTATGTGGCTTTTCTTTCATAAAATAATAGAATAGCCAGAAAATGCACACACACACACACACGCCATGGCTATTCTATTATGTGGCTTTTCTTTCATAAAATAATAGAATAGCCAGAAAATGCACACACACACACACACGCCATGGCTATTCTATTATGTGGCTTTTCTTTCATAAAATAATAGAATAGCCAGAAAATGCGCGCACACACACACACACACACACGCCATGGCTATTCTATTATGTGGCTTTTCTTTCATAAAATAATAGAATAGCCAGAAAATGCACACACACACACACACACGCCATGGCTATTCTATTATGTGGCTTTTCTTTCATAAAATAATAGAATAGCCAGAAAATGCACACACACACACACACACACACGCCATGGCTATTCTATTATGTGGCTTTTCTTTCATAAAATAATAGAATAGCCAGAAAATGCACACACACACATACACGCCATGGCTATTCTATTATGTGGCTTTTCTTTCATAAAATAACAGAATAGCCGGAAAATGGACGTTCATTTATTATTAAAGCCAGTTTTTTTCTTTTCTTAATTTACCTCGTTTCCCCACCCGCAGCCTTTCCACCCACAAAGTGCATGTTACGTAATGTTTATCCAACCACCATACCCACTCTGTCCACGAAAAAAGTTGACACGAAATTCCATTGTTTTAAATCCATGGCAACTGTCAATCAAACTAATGGCAGTCGTTTGCAGATGCTCACTAATTGTATCATTCAGGGTCAGAAATAAGAATTTAAAAATAACAATGCTATTGCTTCAAGGTCATATAGCAGCAATGAGATAAAATGTAAACCTGGCAGTTCCTGAGTTCGGATATTTTTCTTTGTCTAATTTTATTTATTTATATTAAATCTATTTCTTTGTATAGAATTGGGTTATTTACTGATTTTCTTTTCTTGTTTTTTTTTTGCCGCAACTGTTTAAAATTGATCGCTTTTAGGTGTTTGCGTTTAAAACTTTAACAATTTTATAAAATTATAATTTTTAATGTGTGATGGTCACTTAGTTATAATAAAACTATAATTAGAAAATTAAATTAAGAGATACAGTTTACTATCTGTACCCTGCCAGATCTTTGCATAAATTGTAGTTCAACTTTGAGGTTATAATGAAACGGTCAATCTAATTATATTGGTTTATATATTTTTATAATATGAAAATAAATGAGAAGCAATTTTAAAGGATAGAGTATATTAAAATAACAACAAACTAAATATATGCATATATGCATGGGACTCTAACCCAACATCTCAATATAGGAAGTCTGTCATTAGCAATTTACTGTTTAAAAAGAGATTTCACAAGCATGAGTCAGTAAAATTTTAAAGTTCCATTGGCTGAAGGGACATGTGGGTCGGTAAAGTGTAGAGTTCCTGTTTATGTAAGCAAGACATATAAAGGGATAGGATTGTATCGTTATCACAACGCTCAGACGTCTTTACATAATTAAATAATGAAAGGTATCCATTTAAAGCTCGGGGGGGGGGGTATTGACTTGAGGGACGTTAAACCAAATTTCGATTGGTAAAATTCCCTTCGTAGTACATGACAGTACATTGGTAAAATTCACTTCGTTCTCACCGAGTATCAAGCCGGGAACTTTTCAGGTATTGTTATTCCTTCCTTCCAGTTATCAACCAGTTCCCTGTGGACAGTGGTCTCCTCCAACCGTTTGAACCTCTCGAAAGCGGTCAGGACGGCTCTGTCCCTGCGTGTATTGAGAGGTGCTACATTTGCCATGATTTCTACCGCGGCGGTAGGCGTTGTTCGGAGTGTGTCGGTTATTAGGCGAAGAGCTTGGTTCTGTACTTTGTCCATGACCTCTAGTGACGATCGAGACCCGTACACCTGTGCTACCATGCTGTAATCGATCTGAGATCGGACTGCACCCATGTACAGTGACCTCAAGACATTTGCTCTCGCTCCCCAGGACGTGCTCGCCATCTTCTTCACCATGTTCAGACTCTCAGAGGCCTTCCTAGATACCTCAGAAATGTGCGCACATAAGGTCAGTTTTCTGTCTAGTGTGACCCCCAGATACTTTGGCTTGTCTTCCCTTTCTATTGTCTCTCCGTCAACTTTCAGCTGAAATGGCTCCTTAAGGATTTTGGTACCTAGTGTGAAGAGAGTATGGACCGTTTTTGAACAATTTATCTCTAGGCCCCACAACCTAGTATAGCAGCTAACTGAAGCCAGGTCTTTCTGGAGTGCTTTCTGAAGTACAGAGGCACTCTTTCCAGTCTTCCATATCGTGAGGTCATCCGCATACAGTAGGCTTTCACATCCTAGACAGTTCGGCAAGTCGTTGATAAAGGCCAGGAACAATATTCAGCTCAGGGCAGAGCCCTGAGGTAGCCCTTGCTCTAACGTTCTTTTCCTCGACACGCTGCTCCCAATGCGCGTCATGATAGTACGATTACTGAGGAAACTTCGCAGCCATGTGTACACTTCAGCGCCGACACCTAAACGCTGTAACTTCAACAACAATCCTTGCCGCCAGACCCGGTCGTAGGCCTGTTTAAAGTCTAAGAAAACTACTGCAGTGGACTCACCTCTCTGGAAGCCGTCAGCTACTTTTTGGCATAATACCGTGACTTGGTCCATAGCACTCCTGCCTCTTCTAAAACCACCCTGATGAGGCGTAATCAATCCTTTCTCCTCAAAGAACCACATCAACCTCCTGTTGACCATTCTCTCAGCTACTTTCCCAGCACAGGATGTGAGGGAAATGGGCCTGTAGCTTTCCACAGAGCTTGCGCTCTTACCTTTCTTTAGTATTGGCACTATGACAGCCTCCCGCCATCTTTTCGGGAGGTCCCCGGTTATCCATGTCCGGTTGACGAACTCGAGGAATTTGCTCCGTGCTCTGGTGCCCAAGTGACTGATCATCTCGTTACTGATTCCATCACTTCCAGGAGCTTTGCCTAGTTTGCACTGTCTGATTGCATGATTCAGTTCGCTGGTCGAGAATGGGAACTCGAACGTTTATCGATTTTCACCCTTTTTGCCGACTCGTTCTCCGGTACGACGGACTTTGTCCATGGCCTTCGACCACGTACTCTTCTTGTTTGACTTACCTACTTCTGCAAAGTGCTTGTTCAGCACTTCGGCCTTTTTGTCATCGCTGACAATCGACCCTGAGCCCTTTTGCAGTGGGGCGGGACACCTAACCGCTCCTGAGTTTGAAAGATCACTCAATAATTTCCATGCTTTCCGACCCTCCTTCAGATCTAGCTTAGCGCATGTATCCGACCATTTCTGCCGCTTGGCTCTCTCTAGCGCTCTCTATTTTGGGAGGCCCCATGTTAAGTTGCAACACTTCATTTCCTATTCGCAAGACCTTCTCCAAGTTGTCTTTGGCTAGTCTGGCCTTGTGGGATTCCATTGCAAAGCCATTTTTGTAATGTCTTCTGAGAGGCTTCCTTAGTGAGTGACCAATCCATTTCCTTCTAGATATTTCTAGGTCTAAGGGGTCTTTTTGCCAGTTGCCAGATATTTTCGCTCCTTACTGTATCTAATCGTCTTAAGTTTCCGTTGCCCCTGAGGCAACAATTTAAGAGCGTCAGAATTTCGTTTATTTTCGTATGTACAATAAATCCAGTTTTAATAGAAATGTGTTAGTAGCTTGTCGGCAAAGATTTATATTTAAATCTGTGTTGAACATGGACATCGTGTCGTTCACGTATCATATAACGTGACATTTTAAACATTTGTTGAACATCATGACTAAACAGTTGCTAAGGATACATGGGAATGAGTGAGTACTAAATGAGAGAAATGGTAGAGCGGTTTAAATCGAGCGACTTTCAGTCTGAGGCTCCCAGGTTCCCCTTTTAACGTTATCTATCAAACTTGGGTATTCTCCCTTCCTCATTTATAATAAGGGTGCCACACCCCCCCCCCCCCCAATCTCCCGTTGATATACGTAGCGAGTAAAATCGTAAATAAATAGAAAGACGTGGTAGTAAGTTAAATGCATGGGTGAAACATTTATTACACTATAGCTGGATTGTTGTGTTATTTATATACAAATTAATTATAATTAAAATTATTATTTATCCATTGAATACAATTTTAACAATTTATTGCGCAAAAAACTAACCATCTTTGGAGAGAAGCCCTTCAGTTAGCTACTTCAGTAAGCATATTTAAAATAATAATTCTTCTTTTGTTAGAGCCCTCAAAGAAACCTGCTTACCAGCAACGCACCACACATAGCATTGTATAGCATTGAAAACTGACAAATTCTGCAAGAAAACTTTAGGTAATCTTGAGTATCGAGACCACTCACCTGAGCTGACCTCGTATCTTCAATGACCAAATCATTATAGCCCTAAGCCCCTAGATAGTTGTCATTGTTCCCGCTTTGCGAGAGAGATGTAGCCAGATTCGTTAATCCCTTTTACTCTCAATTTAACATTTAAAAAAAAATTACTTTGAAAGCAACAGAGCCCTAATACTCGGGGCCCCTAGCAGGTGTTTGGATAGCTCCCCCTTGATCACCCCCTTTTGACCTGATGCTGTTATAGTATAGAATGTAAATCTCATTCATACATATTCTCTAGTAAATAACCTTATGTAGCTAATGAATTTCGTGATTATTTTATCTTCATAATTTTAACAAATTTAATTTTGATATTTATAATTTGCAATAGATGTGCGTATGCGCGACTAGACGGATTGGGACTGCATATTATTGCATATTTTTTCCTTTGGGGCTAGGGTTAGGAATAGGGTTGGACGCAATATCTATAGCCGGATCCCGAAAAAAATAATACGGAGTCCGTCTAGTCGCGCATGCGCACATCTAATGCTGGTCGGCGGGGAAAAAAATTATTCCAGTTTGCTGGTCAAGTAGTCACTGCGTATAAAGTATAGTAGCCCTCTAAAGCGAACAGATATGTATGTATAACTCAAACAATGTATCTATCATTTTAATGGTTATATGGGAAATGTTTTGACAATCGATTTTTGAGGCACTTTTTAGTGATATATTTTCTTGAAATTTCGCATACACGTTTTTGATCCCTTACAATGTAATAATCAATAATTCATTCATTTTAATTAAGTTAAATTTCTATGTGGGAACAAATGTCACGGCGAAAATGTGTGCAGCGATACGACAAATGCAAGCGGAGGACTCACCAAGGTGGTTATACGCATACAAATATAGTGCCAAGTGTCGGCGCTTAATTAAACATATTTAGATCAAATGTATTGCGAAATCTAAAAAAAAAAACATATATTATAGCAATTGGTTAGTATTTAAAACTCTGTTTTATCATAATTTGTTTAAATTCCTTTTATCTATGTCACGGGGGAGGGGGTATTTTAAATTTCGTCCCTTAAAAATTATAAAAAAAAAATAATTTAAAAAGCATTACTTTTTAACCCCAAGCTCAGACATACGTAAATATAAAGATAACCCACCATAACATAAAAGTGAATTCATCCTTTTTTTTTGAAAAAAAAAAATTAACTTCAATCAAACATTAGATCTTTAAAAACATATCTCGATAAACAATAAAGATTGCATTGAACATCCTTAGAGTATATCCTTTGTTCAATTCCTAAACCATTTAGTTTTTTTAATAGCCCTCTTACGCACTGCTACCTCACGTTCAAATAGGTGCGTTAGAACCAGTCGTCTACCTGTATTTAGGAGAAGCCGTGCATCCCAGATGCAACTCCAGTCTTATATAATAGCATCACGGCCAATGACACACCTTTTCATTAATATCATCAATACACCGAAACATCAAAACCAGCCAAACACACCATCTATATCAGTCATACACACCATCAATATCAGACCAACACACTATCAACATCAATCATACCACACAATAAATATCAGTCATACACAACATCATTATCAGTTATACACACCATCAATTTAAGCCATACACACCCCATCAATTTCAGTCATGCACACCATCAATTTCAGTCATACACACCATCAATATAAGTCATACACACCATCAATATCAGACCAACACACTATCAACATCAATCATACCACACAATAAATATCAGTCATACACAACATCATTATCAGTTATACACACAATCAATTTAAGCCATACACACCATCAATTTAAGCCATACACACCATCAATTTCAGTCATGCACACCATCAATTTCAGTCAAACACACCATCAATATAAGTCATACACACCATCAATTTCAGCCATACACACCATCAATTTCAGTCATGCACACCATCAATTTCAGTCATACACACCATCAATTTCAGTCATACACACAATCAATTTCAGACATGCACCCCAGTTTATTTCTTCCTACAGTTTATTTCTTCCTACAGTTTATTTCTTCCTACAATTTATTTCTTCCTACAGTTTATTTCTTCCTACAGTTTATTTATTCCTGCAGTATATTTATTCCTACAGTTTATCTCTAACTAAAACAGAAAATTCATTTATCTAGTTCGTAATATATATTATTTAGTAAATAGTTTCAATTTTTTATAACATAATTAACGCATCATACTGGCTAAAGACAAACAGGTGACAAATGATACTAATACGGATGAGGAACACAGTTAATCTTATCACACAAAAGATTTACTTTTTATAATCATGAAAAAGAAGCATGCAAATTAACACCGCTGGGAGAAAATTATTTTATATCGCTCGTGATTTCAACTAATTATCTAAGACATCAAATATCAAACTCTTAAATTTCATTATTTCGTAATGAATGGACAGACATGAGAGATAAAACCAATCAAGATTGTAATATCTATCTATCTATCTATATATATATATATATATATATATGTATATATATATATATATATATCAGCGATTTGGGTTCTGCGTTAAATCGATAGTAAAGAATTAATACAACAGTATTCCAGTTTAAAATACAATCATGAAAAAATCGGATCTGCCCGAAACCAAAAATAACCGATCAAGCCTAAGGGGATATGACTGTATGTAAAGGTTTTGAGGGTAAAGCTAGTTTAATTAAATATTTACCATATGGTATGACTGAGTGTGCGATTCTCTATAATATTTTCCTGTTTTACTATTTCCACTATGAGGAAAACTCATGAGCGATAGAGCAATATTGATTTTGTCCTTAGTGACACCTTTTCCAGTAACATATCTAGCCATATAATCCTGAAATGGTAAAATATTTTTATTATATCTGTAATATATCTTTTCTTTGTGTAAATATCCCCAGCTATATGCTAATATAATACTAAAGTGTTTCAAAGGAAAGTTTATTAGCATATAGACTATTAAACTTTAAGATAATTAAAACAAAAAATTAACTTAGTAAAACTTTAATGAAATACATGCAGATATAATACAACTTTAATCAAATAACATGTTGATACTCAAGCCTCTTCTACTTAACTTTCTAACTGACTCTCTAATTGACTATCGAATTGACTCTCTATTTGCCTCTCGATTTGACTCTGTTTGAATCTCCATTTGACTCTCCATTAGACTCTCTAATGGACTCTCTATCTGAAGACTCTCTATTTGACTCTCTCTTTGACTCTATATTTTACTATCATTTGACTCTCCATTAGACTATCTATTTGACTCTCTGTTTGACTCCCTATTGTCCTTACCTGTATTTTTATTTATCCTTACCTGTTGTTGTCGCATTTTAATATATCGAAATACTTGAAAATATAAATTTTACATTTTTGACTATTTATTTATATACGTTTACTATAGTTAAACTTCAATTTACAGCATAATTTTTTCCATATTAAACGTAAGAAAAAAGGGAAACTTGGATGATTGGTTACAGATAAATTTAAATTTCACATATGCAAAAGAACGAATTCGTTTTCTTTTCTTCACATGATCATTTAAATAATAATGTATCGATTAACTGTACTTATTATGCGAAAATTTGATTTGCTACTAAAATAGCCAATGCTATAAGCCCATTCGTAAACATATGTCCTTTTTTATGCGGCTAACATAAAATATTTCCAGCAATACTTGTAATTATCTAATTATGCCTATATTACATTAAACTAATGTTCCTATTTGAACAAGTCTAATATGCATTAATTGAACATTATTATTGAACATTTTTTTTTTCAAAACGAGACTCCCACTTACAATAGTTTTTGTACTGTGTGGATCTTTACTGAACAGAGGACTGTGATGTGTTGGGTTTATGACTTTAACATCTCCGACATGGAAGCTATAAGTAGCTAAGTCAACCATGTCAACGACACTAATAGAAAACACAATTAAGATAATACTTTATTCTTTTAATATTGACAAAATAATTAAGTTTGATACACAAAAGAGTATTTATTTATTAATAATTATCCATTGTTTTACATCATTTATAGGAATAGTGTAATGTAATGTAATCCAATCCAATTTTTTTTTTAATTTAAAAACTTTCACGTATTTTCTGATAGATAGTCTACATAGGTCTTCATATGATTTTCTGTTGTTACTTTTTTTTACAAAACATAAAAACATTTAAAAAAAAATTCAAACAAAACAAACAAAAAAAAAATTACTCAGCTATGGCCGGTACGTCATAGTATTTATCAAGACATTCTTTATTTGATGGGATTCCAGCGGACAGGATAAGTCGCGGTTTACTTGATGCTGCAGCTTCAGCTATAAAAGCTGCCGATAAGTCCTAAAGGAAAACAAATAATTCATTAGTTCTTACGGCTATCATCAGTTCATAATGAACTAAAATACATGTTTTTCATTAGTTCATAATTGAAGAAAAAATTTCGGTTGTCTTTCTTCTGTAATGATGATATTCACAAAAAAAATATTTTGTGATTTGACAATGGACATTGACATAAATAAGAAAATAAGGGGAATAAAGTAATTGTATCAATTTTTTTTCATAGGCCTTTATGTTACCATTTTGTGACCGTCTGTAGAAAAAAAAATATCTGATTTAGTAACTTTGTAGCCAATACAATTACAATCTTATTGGGAAAAAAACAAATTATGTTGTGAAATAAAGATTGCATTATTCGCACTTTTTAGCTCATTTTCGAGAAGTCGAATGCGCTATTGTTTCAATTTTGTTCGTCTGTCCGTCTGTCATCACCCTAGATCTCGGCAACCATAAGTCCTAGACCCATGATGTATATACTTTTTTGTAGGTCTTGGCCTGCCATTCCTGCATAAAAAGTTCATTTTGTGATCTGACCTCTTGTAGTGGCAGTTCGACCTCCTGGAAGTGCCATATGACCTCATTTTCCATGCAAAATTGTTTTATTTCACTTAAGTGTTCAGAATTTAAGGAAAATGCGCTAACACGTCATGTGTCCAGAATGGAACAGGCTTAAGATGCTGGTTTTTAGATTACATGTATTCACATTATTTTAATTTTCTATATTAAGAGACTATTCAAAATATGTTAACACAATGTAGGAAAGTTTTGCTTTCTGTTGAGAAACATTCACATGAAATATCACGAATTAAGGTAGGAAGGTGGTCATTATATTAGGTTAAAATCTGTAATACGGTATTTGGCTACTGCCATTCATTTCATTGCTTAACGTACTCATTGCATATCTGAAATTGGGCCATAAACTTTTACGTGACGATTTTTTCCTTTTTTTATCATTATTCATCATCAAATGTCACTCTTTTTAACCCGCTCCCCTCCACGCTACAAGAAGCTATGTAATAAGTGAACTGTCCCAAATTAGTCAAATATTCACACTTATGTAAAGATAATTTCTAGAGATTTTACAAATACTGCAGGACTTCCACGTCATCAACATACAAATCTGTGGCCACATTACGACAGTAATTTCATTTTATAAATTATGGGATGTTACAGAGTGAGTGTCATAGATAATTTTAAGGTACTATGTTTCATACGTTAAGATCTGTCATTATTTAGTTATAAGTATTTCTTATTGATCTCTAAAGACAAATCTGTAAATATTTTTTTTTCGAGCTAATCTTTTACAAAACATATTTTCAAACACCTCTGATGTGTTTTTTTATTTGGATACTTTTAAGTGATAATAGATTTTGTCTTGCCATTGGTTTTAAAAAAACATGTTTGTTTAAGTTATGATAGGGCTGTCTAAAGTAGCCTATAAGACTAAAAAAATTACTTCGTTTTTTTTTTTCAGAAAAATTCTTTGATTTTCTAGAATATCGTTTTAGTCTTTAAATAAAAGGGTAACGAATTTCACCTGCTACTGTTTATGAACAAAGTTTGCCACGCGCCCTACAGCTATAGACGTGTTATGTACTTCCGTATTTCATTTGCATCAAAATTTCCTTCCGCATCCCATCTGTGTATATGTTACCGTTAAAGTATGAAATCCGCTATTTTATAGAATACCTAGTTATTCCATGAAATAACTGACCTTGTCCGTTAAAGTGTAAAACTCTGTTGTATTTCATGGTTTAACTAGTTATTTCATAGAATAACGATACGCAGCCCGTTAAAGTGTAAAATAAAGTGTACACTGCCGGTGCTGTTCGTCGAATAATGTCCCACGTATCAGATTTTGAGTTACATTTATCTTTTCAAGTTTTATACTTTAGTCATTTGTTGTTACGTTAATTGATTTTGCTTACGTTAAAGTTTAAGACCTTAAATTGCCTTGAACAATGAATTCTTTAAGTGATGACGAAAACAAGCTGCAATGAAAGAAAAGTTTGAATCTTTACTAAATAAGCGTGATGTGAAAGAGAACATTTCTTTGCTCACCCGTGACAAATTATTACGTTTGATAGCTGATGTAAAGAAATGTAAAACATAAGATATGAGAGTGCCACCTGATAATTAATTACTTCAACATTACGATGTACTTGAAGGTCAAGGAGTCGAAAATGAATAGTCCAAGTAACAAATGAAACACAGAATGTAATTATTTATTGCTAAAGTGATTCTTTGTTTGACATTTTGTACGAAACTCATTTATATATTGGGCACGGTGGTAGAGACCGGATTATAATAGAACTTAATCGTCGTTACAAAAATATTACGCAAAATGATATTAAGATTTTCCTGAATTTTTGTGCCTGAAGTTGACAGAGGAAAACATGATGACAAATCTATTTTAGCTATCATCATAAAAATAACCCAAGAAGTATTTTTCCCAGTGGGCGCAATAAACGGCCGCATAAAACAAGTGTGTCAACAAAAAGATGTTTTTGTTTTAGAAATAATGTTCTTTGTAATTCAAAATGTCATTTTAGTAATCATTGTTGTAACAAATAATTTTATGGTACGTATCCATAAATACTTTTTATACACCACATAAATTAGATATATTGTTTATTTTTTACTTTAACTGTCTCTCATTAGTTAATTCATAGAATACCTAGTTACTTCATAGATTAACTACCTAAAGTGTCAATTTAATAACATATTACACACTTTAACGGATACGATCAGTTATTTTATGGAATAACTAGGTATTGTATGAAATAACTGCGTAATATACTTTAACGGTAACATATACACAATACTTAAAGGTAATTAGTTTCGTATTCAACAGCAAAGTTGAGCAAACTTTACACATTTGTGTACTCCCTTTTGTATTTTCTGAATATATCTAGTAAAAACAAAACACCAGCTAGCATATTGTTTTTTACGGTCATGGTTTCCCAAAATGTCATTGTTTTGTTTTTACGGTCATGGTTTCCCAAAATGTCATTGTTTAGTTTTTACGGTCATGGTTTCCCAAAATGTCATTGTTTTGTTTTTACGGTCATGGTTTCCCAAAATGTCATTGTTTAGTTTTTACGGTCATGGTTTCCCAAAATGTCATTGTTTTGTTTTTACGGTCATGGTTTCCCAAAATGTCATTGTTAAGTTTTTACAGTCATGGTTTCCAAAATGTCATTGTTTTGTTTTTACGGTCATGGTTTCCATAATGTCATTGTTTTGGATCTATGGTCATGGTTTCCCAAAACGCAGTGGCTACGGATACGGCAAACGTATTCCGTATTTTGTTTTCATTGTTTTGTTTTTACGGTCATGGTTTACCAAAATGTCATTGTTTTGTTTTTACAGTCAAGGTTTCCCAAAATGTCATTGTTTTGTTTTTACGGTCATGGTTTCCCAAAATGTCATTGTTTAGTTTTTACGGTCATTGTTTCCCAAAATGTCATTGTTTTGTTTTTACGGTCATGGTTTCCCAAAATGTCATTGTTTTGGATCTACGGTCATGGTTTCCCAAAATGTCATTGTTTAGTTTTTACAGTCATGGTTTCCCAAAATGTCATTGTTTAGTTTTTACGGTCATGGTTCCCAAAATGTCATTGTTTTGTTTTTACGGTCATTGTTTCCCAAAATGTCATTGTTTTGGATCTACGGTCATGGTTTCCAAAATGTCATTGTTTTGGATCTACGGTCATGGTTTCCCAAAACGCTGTGGCTACGGATACGGCAAACGTACTCCGTATTTTGTTTTCATTGTTTTGTTTTTCCGGTCAAGGTTTTCCAAAATGTCATTGTTTTGTTTTTACGGTCATGGTTTCCCAAAATGTCATTGTTTAGTTTTTACGGTCATTGTTTCCCAAAATGTCATTGTTTTGTTTTTACGGTCATGGTTTCCCAAAATGTCATTGTTTTGGATCTACGGTCATGGTTTCCCAAAATGTCATTGTTTTGTTTTTACGGTCATGGTTTCCCAAAATGTCATTGTTTTGTTTTTACGGTCATGGCTTCCCAAAATGTCATTGTTTAGTTTTTACGGTCATGGTTCCCAAAATGTCATTGTTTTGTTTTTACGGTCATGGTTTCCAAAATGTCATTGTTTTGGATCTACGGTCATGGTTTCCCAAAACGCAGTGGCTACGGATACGGCAAACGTCATCCGTATTTTTTTTTCATTGTTTTGTTTTTACGGTCATGGTTTCCCAAAATGTCATTGTTTTGTTTTTACGGTCATGGTTTCCCAAAATGTCATTGTTTTGTTTTTACGGTCATGGCTTCCCAAAATGTCATTGTTTAGTTTTTACGGTCATGGTTCCCAAAATGTCATTGTTTTGTTTTTACGGTCATGGTTTCCAAAATGTCATTGTTTTGGATCTACGGTCATGGTTTCCCAAAACGCAGTGGCTACGGATACGGCAAACGTACTCCGTATATTTTTTCATTGTTTTGTTTTTACGGTCATGGTTTCCCAAAATTTCTTTGTTTTGTTTTTACGGTCATGGTTTCCAAAATGTCATTGTTTTGGATCTACGGTCATGGTTTCCCAAAACGCTGTGGCTACGGATACGGCAAACGTACTCCGTATTTTGTTTTCATTGTTTTGTTTTTACGGTCAAGGTTTTCCAAAATGTCATTGTTTTGTATTTACGGTCATGGTTTCCCAAAATGTCATTGTTTAGTTTTTACGGTCATTGTTTCCCAAAATGTCATTGTTTTGTTTTTACGGTCATGGTTTCCCAAAATGTCATTGTTTTGGATCTACGGTCATGGTTTCCCAAAATGTCATTGTTTTGTTTTTACGGTCATGGTTTCCCAAAATGTCATTGTTTTGTTTTTACGGTCATGGCTTCCCAAAATGTCATTGTTTAGTTTTTACGGTCATTGTTTCCCAAAATGTCATTGTTTTGTTTTTACGGTCATGGTTTCCCAAAATGTCATTGTTTTGGATCTACGGTCATGGTTTCCCAAAATGTCATTGTTTTGTTTTTACGGTCATGGTTTCCCAAAATGTCATTGTTTTGTTTTTACGGTCATGGCTTCCCAAAATGTCATTGTTTAGTTTTTACGGTCATGGTTCCCAAAATGTCATTGTTTTGTTTTTACGGTCATGGTTTCCAAAATGTCATTGTTTTGGATCTACGGTCATGGTTTCCCAAAACGCAGTGGCTACGGATACGGCAAACGTACTCCGTATATTTTTTCATTGTTTTGTTTTTACGGTCATGGTTTCCCAAAATTTCTTTGTTTTGTTTTTACGGTCATGGTTTCCCAAAATGTCATTGTTTGTTTTTACGGTTATGGTTTCCCATAATGTCATTGTTTTTGCTTTATTCATGCATGTTTGACTCTTCTCAGTTAGGTGCAGCGCATACTCCCGTTAAACTCTTCTCGTACCCACTGACAGGATGGGAATGTATGAAATCAAAATAATTATAATAGTTTATTGTCATCGAGGATACTGATGTTTTTAATTTTTAGATTTCTACCCAATCGAGAACAGAATTAAAATTTAGTTGAAAGATTTACATACAGACAACAAACACAAAGGTGAAAAAAATACTTTAAAAAGAAAAAAACCTTGAAGAGTTGCGTAAATTTCTGTTTATCTCCCCCTTCCGCTGTCTGCACATCAATTTTAACTCCATCAATATTATTATCACGTACATACTTGATTATATTTCTAATGAATTTTCTTTTCAAATTGTCTCTGATTTTGAGAAAATTCGCAAAGACTTGGATGTTTTGAACAGCTAAGATTGTTTTTAAATCACGATTTTCATTCTTTAAATCTTCAATTTGTTTGATTCTGAGAAAAAATGATATCATCAATTTAATTCAACTAAAAAACAAATAAACAAACAACATCAGATAAACACATTTTATCTACATCAAATCTAACATGTGTTTACATTTGTACGCCATAGGTAAGGCTGGAAACTACTTGGCAGATGTAAGTCAGGTCATGTAGCGGCTAACTGTTTGTGACGGTCTAAGTTAAAATGAACGGTTCATACTGACAAAGAGGCACTGTTAAGAATTGTCTGTCAGCTGTGTGACTTATCTTAGCTCTCTTTAAATGTGACTTTAAGTCATACCGCATTTTTTGTCTTTGCCTAGACCCATCCAAGTAGAGCACTTGTCTCGGAATCTTGAGATTTTGCTGCCAAGAAATTTGAAGAATGTGGATATAGTCACTTCTATATCATCATTGGACGTTCATGGAAATAACAAAGAACGAATTTGGTTCAAGCTGGCGAAATGTGCCCGTCTTAAGAGTACTGATGGTTTACCGAAACAAATTTATGGCTTTTGAGAATATAACGACAGTACTTTGTAGAGAATATAACGCCAGTACTATGTAGAGAATATAACGTCAGTACTATATAGGAAATATAATGACAGTACTTCGTAGAGAATATAACGACAGTACTAGTAGAGAATATAACGACAGTACCTCGTAGAGAATATAACGACAGTACTAGTAGAGAATATAACGACAGTACTATCAGAGAATATAACGACAGTACTATCAGTGAATATAACGCAAGTACTATGTAGAAAATATAACGACAGTACTATCAGAGAATATAATGACGGTACTATCAGAGAATATAAAGACAGTACTATCAGTGAATATAACGACAGTGCTATGTATAAAATATAACGACAGTACTATGTGGATAATTATTTACAAAGACATAAGTACAAACAACATGAGAATATCCCATATTTTTTTTGTATATCAAAGCCAATCTATGAATGTACCTTTGCCAATAGCCACTAGTGCAAGGTTACCTTTGCCAATAGCCACTAGTGTATGGTTACCTTTGCCAATAGCCACTAGTGTAAGGTTACCTTTGTCAATAGCCACTAGTGTAAGATTACCTTTGCCAATAGCCACTAGTGTAAGGTTACCTTTGTCAATAGCCACTAGTGTAAGGCTACATTTGCCAATAGCAACTAGTGTAAGGTTACCTTTGTCAATAGCCACTAGTGTAAGGTTACCTATGCCAATAGCCACTAGTGTAAGGTTACCTTTGCCAATAGCAACTAGTGTAGCGTTACCTTTGCCAATAGCAACTAGTGTAGCGTTACCTTTGCTAATAGCAACTAGTGTAGCGTTACCTTTGTCAATAGCCACTAGTGTAAGGTTACCTTTGCCAATAGCAACTAGTGTAGCGTTACCTTTGCCAATAGCAACTAATGTAGCGTTACCATTGCCAATAGCAACTAGTGTAGCGTTACCTTTGTCAATAGCCACTAGTGTAAGGTTACCTTTGTCAATAGCAACTAGTGTAGCGTTACCTTTGCCAATAGCCACTAGTATACGGTTACCTTTGCCAATAGCCACTAGTGTAAGGTTACCTTTGCCAATAGCCACTAGTGTAGCGTTACCTTTGCCAATAGCAACTAGTGTAGCGTTACCTTTGCCAATAGCAACTAGTGTAGCGTTACCTTTGCCAATAGCCACTAGTGTAAGGTTACCTTTGCCAATAGCCACTAGTGTAAGGTTACCTTTGCCAATAGCAACTAGTGTAGCGTTACCTTTGCCAATAGCAACTAGTGTAGCGTTACCTTTGCCAATAGCAACTAGTGTAGCGTTACCTTTGCCAATAGCCACTAGGGTAAGGTTACCTTTGCCAATAGCCACTAGTGTAAGGTTACCATTGCCAATAGCCACAAGTGTAGGGTTACCTTTGCCAAAAGCCTCTAGTGTGGGGTTACCTTTGACTATGGCCACTAAATACTTGGCCTAGAGACACTACAAATTTAAGAGTGACTTTAAATGAAACACCTAACTTACAACTAAACAATTTATATATTCGTAGACGTTGAACTTTTCCATAAACATATTGACTTGAACTGTTCTCTTTTGTAACGATGTTGAATGTATATATATATATATATATATATATATATATATATATATATATATATATATATATAAAATGTGATACGCGAATAGTTTGGGAATGAAGGGTTCGTGATGCGAGGTGTTTTAATGTATTTAGACAGAAAGAGACATAGATATATAGATTGATATAGATAGAGAGACGGAGACAATCAAGATAGACCTAAAGTGAAAGTTAGACAAAAGAAGATATGTATTTAGATCTAGATAGAGAGACACGAGAATATACATCAATGATATTTTTTTCAGGGAACTTATTATCAATTTTTTTTGTAATTGTTAACAAATCTGTTCAATTTAATCCCTCATTCTAAACAATAAAATCCTTACTCTTTTGAAGTTTTATGTACATTAAAATATAACCCTTGCTGGTCTGTCACCTGTGCACAGTGTATAATTAAATGTGTACAATAGATCGCTACGACATCAACTCGTCTAAAAAAATGATAAGCTGAGAATAGGTCTTGTTGACAAACTCGGCGTTGACATTTTTCTGGTGAAAAAAAAAATCGTATAGAAGTTTTATTAACTACAGTATTCTATGTTGGATACTGTATATTATCATGAATACCGGAGAATTATCATTAAATGATAAAAATATAATGAAGAGAAAATGTTCCTAGCAAGTTTACAATTCATTTAAAGCGCAAAAAAAAAAATTTACCCTCCTGATTGAAATGTTTTGACACTTCTTGAATCTCAGTAACTATATAGGTAGTCACAGAGGCGTAGCGAGAAGAGGGCAGGGGGCATCATGCTCAGGGCGCTATTCACAAAGGGGCGCCAAATTGTATATTTTACAAATAATATTATATATCTTTCGAATGGGGGGGGGGGCACTAAAAAGGTATTGTGCCCTGGGCGCGAGTTAAGCTCGTCACGGCACTAGGCCGTCATACACAAGAATCAGTAACTATACAGGCCGTCATACACAAGAATCAGTAATTATATAGGCCGTCATACACAAGAATCAGTAGCCATATAGGCCGTCTTACACAAGAATCAGTAGCCATACAGGCCGTCATACACAAGAATCAGTAGCCATATAGGCCGTCATACACAAGAATCAGTAACTATATAGGCCGTCATACACAAGAATCAGTAACGATATAGGCCGTCATATACAAGAATCAGTAACTATATAGGCCGTCATACACAAGAATCAGTAACGATATAGGCCGTCATACACAAGAATCAGTAGCCATATAGGCCGTCATACACAAGAATCAGTAACGATATAGGCCGTCATACACAAGAATCAGTAGCCATTTAGGCCGTCTTACACAAGAATCAGTAGCCATACAGGCCGTCATACACAAGAATCAGTAGCCATATAGGCCGTCATACACAAGAATCAGTAACTATATAGGCCGTCATACACAAGAATCAGTAACGATATAGGCCGTCATATACAAGAATCAGTAACTATATAGGCCGTCATACACAAGAATCAGTAACGATATAGGCCGTCATACACAAGAATCAGTAGCCATATAGGCCGTCATACACAAGAATCAGTAACGATATAGGCCGTCATACACAAGAATCAGTAGCCATATAGGCCGTCATACACAAGAATCAGTAACGATATAGGCCGTCATACACAAGAATCAGTAACGATATAGGCCGTCATACACAAGAATCAGTAACGATATAGGCCGTCATACACAAGAATCAGTAACGATATAGGCCGTCATACACAAGAATCAGTAACGATATAGGCCGTCATACACAAGAATCAGTAACGATATAGGCCGTCATACACAAGAATCAGTAACGATATAGGCCGTCATACACAAGAATCAGTAGCCATATAGGCCGTCATACACAAGAATCAGTAGCCATATAGGCCGTCATACACAAGAATCAGTAACGATATAGGCCGTCATACACAAGAATCAGTAGCCATATAGGCCGTCATACACAAGAATCAGTAACGATATAGGCTGTCTCGATACCGCACTGCAAATTTATCTTAGCAAATGAACGCTGGAAAGCTTTCATTTAAACAGTAAATAGAAAAAAAAGTTTTTTAATTTATTTTAGTTTACAAATAAATAAACGTTGAGTTTAGTTTTGACTTGGATGTCTCGATGTCATGACTTGGATATATCGATGTCAATTCTTAGATGTCCCATTGTTATGTTTTTGATGTCCCGTTGTCATGTCTTGGATGTCCCGATGTCTTGGATTTTTATAAAACTTGTATCGAATACAGAGATTTGTAGATAGGTCAATAGATATTGAAGAGGATGACTAAAAAGATGATTATTTTTGACTGGAGAGAACTTTCACTAGGATGACTAAAGGAGGACTTTCATATTTATAAATGAGCACATATAATCAGCTAATGAAGACTAAATTTGTGACTTTTAATGTTTTAACAGTGTGTCTCATAGTGTATGTTGTGATTAACAAGTGGTTTTTTTTTAAGTGATTTGCCAAATATGTTAATTATGACTTAATGTAGAGTAAAATATTTTTTTTTTTTTTTTTACATTTTTCTGCTATTAACATTTTTTCTCTCATTACAGATACTAAATCGATTAACCGTCTAGGTAGACGCGAGTCGCAAATGTTTAACTACCTCCTATCTAACAACATTCAGCTTAAATCGCAATGTGGCTACATTTATAAGTTGATACTCTGGTCAGTAATTTGTGGATAATCGCATCATTCCATATCGATTAAAATTTTATTTTAAAATTCCTTTAAATATCGAATATAATAATAGCGGTCTTTGCTCCGCAATAAATAGAAAGCGGAAATCAAGAATTCAAAATGGCGTCCTAACTACGTCTTGATTATATAAATGTTTTTTTTTAAATGTCAACTTTTAATAGTTTCTGCAGTTTTTAAACATAAAATCCAAAGGCCGAAATTTGACATAATTCTATTTAAATATGTTTTTGTTTGTATGTGTTAAAAATCATGAAAAAAAATAGGATCTGTCCAAAACCAAAAATAACCTAGCCTACTGATCAAACCTAAGGGAATATAACTCTATGCAAAGGCTAGTTTTAGAATAATGTCATAATGCAATAGGTAAGAACAAAGAAGCTGTAATAGACTAACAAATAACACTAACTGATGAAAAAAGTGTTACTATTTGAATAACTGAAATGACTTACCAGTGACAACACAGGGGAGCACATTTAACACAAAGATAGTCAATAGAATCACACGTTTCATCTGTTGTTGAGTAAAAATGTATGCAATATTTCATGTAAGTAATTTTCTATTTTTAAAGCATGCAACTCTCGAACTGAGTGTCCAGGGTTCGATTTTCTGTCAACACGATTTTTTTCCCCGTTATATTAAGATCCCCTCTCGTCGCTTATACCGCTCGTATACAGTAATCACGTACCATTCCCTAGCTCAGGACTATCGATTATTTTGATAGACTTAATGTTGTATCATACAGGTTTTATATACTTCACTGTTGTTTAACTCCTCTTGGCTGGTGAGCATAAAATACTGGCCTGGCATTCATTGGCTCATATTATAAGACAGCGAACCTGAGGATTACTACCAAATCCAGGACACCCTCCTTCTTTCCACCATTTTTATAAATAGATAGTTATCATCTGGATAGATATGTTAATACGTTATGGGGGTGATGGGGTAATGTTTAGAAACTATATAGGACAATCTGAAACTCTAAAATACTTCCACACTGTATTTGTAATAAACGCACGGTAAATAAATTTGATATTAAAACGAGAAAGTAGAAAATAAATAATTCTACCATATAAAATGAGCAGACAAGATGTTCGTTTGGTAAAGCGCTCGACTTTTGACATAAGGGTCCCTGGTTTGATCTCCGGTGAAGACCTGGGAATTTTTCAGGTCATGGTTAAAGTCTCCGCTTTATCTCTCGTGCTGCCTCATGGCCATTACACAATCGACTATGGTGGGGATGATAGAAGGGCGCTGGAGAAACAGCCCCATTTGTGGATTATAAGATTGGCAGGACAGAGAAAGTAGATAGACAGACATAGATAGTCAGACATACTCTTAGATAGATAGACATAGATAGTCAGACATACTCTTAGATAGATAGACATATTGAAAGGAATATTGATAGATGGATAGATAGATAGATAGATAAACGAATCGTACGGACAGTGAAAGTAGATAGATAGACATAGATAGTCAGACATACTCTTAGATAGATAGACAGATATATTGAAAGGAATATTGATAGATGGATAGATAGATAGATAGATAGATAGATAGATAGATAGATAGATAGATAGATAGATAGATAGATAGATAGATAGATAGATAGATAGATAGATAGATAGATAGATAGATAGATAGATAGATAGATAGATAGATAGATAGATAGATAGATAGATAGACAAATGAATCGTACGGACAGTGAAAGTAGGTCAGGACTGATGATTAATACCAGCAGGGTGTAGAGTTAGATATTACGTAATTAGACAGGTGAGAAGACGAAGGAGGGGAGAAAGGGGCAGTTTTGGTCAGTTGCAGGGGAATTTTAGTTTAGGTTTTGTTAAGCTTGGGGAAGTTTAGGAAAGGTAGAGAAATCAGGAAGAAACGAAGGAAATAGTAAGAAGTATTTTAATGCATTTATCAAAGAGGTTTCATCTCATCCTTATAGGAACTTTATACACATCACATAAATATGTTATATTCTTACCTTCAGAGCAAGATTGTCAAAGGTATCTAAAATTCAGGAAACTTTGTTGAGGCCCACTGACTGATATAAGTTCAGAGTACGAGAACATGCACAAAGTTATAGACTAAGACAAGGACAATAATTGGATGTCACTTCTTATACTCTTTAGAAAAGAAAATCAATAATTTTTTAAATTAAGAAAACATATAAAGGAGGTAATAAAGAGTTTGTATGTGAAGTTTGTATCAGGATGTTTTATCTTTGAACAAATAATTCAATTATGGGACATTTTTTTTTATTTTCCCACCATTGCAGAGTGTGCAGTTGTCACGTAGGCACAACGGGAGACATACTAGATGAATAGCTCAACGGCCACGCTTCCCCTAGTTATGCCCAGTATCCACCAATAGACTTGGTAATTTAAACCAGGGAGACTCGTGTAGACACTCGACCATCCTTCACATATAAGTAAGATTTAGCAATTAAAATTTCAACTAGTTAACAATGTGTCTATTTGTTGATTAGTATTATTCAAAGACATTTTATTTTTTGTTTTCGGGAAATAGATAGACTTGTCTATTTTCACAGAGCTGGTAAAATAATAATTAGAAAAATACTTTTACTTAATTTTGAATTGTAAAATAAAAACAAATATACATTAAGGTTTGATTCGATATTTCTCGGACTCCTTGTGGTAGATAAAAGCCTCAGCCGAAATTCTTCAGTACCCTCTGTTTTGGGAGGTTAACACCGTATTAGCATGAAAACTTGTATTTCTGTAGTCATTGGTCGGTCAATATTTTTCTGACCTTTGAGCTGGGGGGGGGGATGGGGGAAAGGGAGGTTCCTCTGCAGAGCTATCTTTGTAATGTCATTTGGGGGCTTCCTCAGTGAATGACCAATTCATCTCCAAGGATGGTGAGCTTGTAAGCGAAAGAAATTTCAATCATAAAGATCAACAGATGGAGTGAACTCCAACAACACATAAGTATATATTAAATTTGTTATTAGGTTAAATTAACTGCCACGTATATCAATTTCAGTTTACATTGCCATAGACCTTTCTGGTGTTAATCTATTACAGCTTCTTTGTTCTTACCTATTGCATTATGACATTATTATAATGGTATAGTGTACAACACCTCGAATAGTATAAACATATTTTTTTCTTCCGTTATTCAATGCATATTGCTTCTTGTGTCTTTCTAATATTTCAAGCTGCTATTTTTTAATTTTGACTCAAATAGTTTACTGATCAAACTAAGAACTTATAGAATAAAAACAAGTGTGTCTTGTAATAAATCATACAGCTGGGGATAAACAAATAGATTAATTTTTTTTCTATCTGAAATCAGAGGCGGAGCGAGCTTAACTCGCGCCCGGGACACAATACCTTTTTAGGGCCCCCATTTGAAAATCATATAATATTATATGTAAAATATTTGTTGCCCCTTTATGAGTAGCGCCCGGGCATGAAGACACCCCCACCCTTTTTTCACCCCTCGCTACGCCACTGTCCAGAATAAAGCTATTGCTCTGATTGTCGGGAATATGGCTACTACCAAACTTATTTGTTTTCCTCTTACTGGCAAGATTAAAGCCATGTCATATTTTCTATACGTCACATAAAATGACGTAGATGGGTGGAGTCAAGTAGCTCTGCTGCTGCGCCCCAATGAAACTTGAGTCTTCATAGATATAGTGCAATGTAAATAAAAGTGTATTAGTTTTTGTGTTTTTTTAATTTGTATTCTGTATTGCTAGAAACAAATTTAATATATATTTTTGTCTTTGTATATATATATATATATATATATATATATATATATATATATATATATATATATATATATATATATATAGCATAATACATTACTAGTATAGTTTTCTACGAGAATTTCAGTCAATATATTGTAATCTAACATCCAATCTTTGTAATGAAATATTTTTTTTCCTTCAGAAGATAAATTGTAATGTAGTCCTATAACCATTTTTATCATTTATTTAAATTTCTACTTTGCCTTGGTGAAATATGAAGTAAATTTGTCTTTAAAAATCTCTATGTTGTCTATTTCGTAGCCAAATATAAAGGAACTAGCTGTACCCTGCCAACATTTGCATTCCCTTAGGCTTAGTCAGTAGGCTAGGTTTTTTTTTGGTTTCGGACAGATCCGATTTTTTCATAATTTTATTACAATTTAAAGATGCAATATGTTGTATAATTACAAAAAAAATTTAATGGAATTTTTTCACATTTTTGGCCTTTGGTTTTATGTTTGATAACCGCATAATCTATTCAAAACTGTAGATTTTTACAAAGACGACATTTCGAATTCTTCATTTCTACTTTCTATATAACGCAGAAGCGAGACCATTATTATTTATATTATGATTGTGGTAGGCGTTACATAAAAATATACAACTATGCAGGATAAAAAACAGATCTGAGTAGAGAACGAGCCAGTACTGATGTGGTAGAACGCACGAACCCTGTAGCCAACTCACCACAGATGAACAAAGTAGATAGCAAAATTGAGATCGTCTAGCGCTACGACGGGAGGGGAAGGATGGTCAAGAGCTCGAATATTGACCAGAGGGTACCGGTTTTGATCTCTTTTGGTGCACCATTGCCATTACACTATCAGTTATAGTAGGGATAAGATAATCATAAAATTAGTGGCTTGTCGGATCTAAGAGATCTCATTTCATCCTTATAGGGACTTCACACGTGAAGGTAGCGAGAGACCCCAGAAGAAAATGTACGGCTATTGGAGTGAAACCGTTTGTAGAAAGCAAGTATAGCGTCTTAGAACGTCAAACAGTAAGCCAGCTCGAGAAACTGAAATGAAATATGAGAGACATTTAGATTTGAATATCGTCGACAGACGTGTTGTGTGAAAAGCATATGCCGTTCAATACGCCTCTTTACAGAGAAAACAGGAAGAACCACGAACATATCCACTGACATCCAAACAGCCAGTAAGTTCCACATCATCGATGATCTTACTCGCAACAGACGCACAGATGCGCAAGGCAGTGAGCAAAAGCGAGAGAGTCAAGTGGTACGAATATGCATCTGGTAAAAAATGCACGGCGTCTAGAGCTAGACTGACCAACGGAAGCGAGAAAGCGAGCAGGAAGTAGACATTTTCGTACTTGTGAAGCAGCAATTAAAACTATAAATTCATACTCATGTATGAGTCAGCAAACTAATCGATTACTCATTGACGCTATTCGACACACGAATCAACGTGAAGTAGAAGATCACGAACAGCGAACTAATCGGTAGCGATACAATGTCATTCGACATGAGAATTAACGCGAAGTACTCATAAAGATTGACAGACATGGAAGTGAGCTGTTGAGGATATCTCATTGTTATCACAAAAACAATGTTCACACAGTAAGACATTTTTCTCTATAGGACCTGTCCCTTAATAGTTATGCCCTTAGATGGGCTCTTAGTTGCAGTGGTGGTCAAGTCGTTTTACCAGCGTTTAGATGAGTAGCCAGTTGAACTATACCAACGGCTGCTAATAGTATTACTAAATAAAAACTATATCACCCTGTCATTGTACAGCCTGTCAGTGTACAGCCTCTCAGTGTACAGCATCTCAGTGTACAGCCCGTCAGTGTACAGCATCTCAGTGTACAGCATCTCAGTGTACAACCTCTCAGTGTACAGCATCTCAGTGTACAGCTTGTCAGTGTACAGCCTGTCAGTGTACATCTGTCAGTGTAAAATAAATAAAGCACCAGAACATAGTTGTGCAAAACAGAGAAGTTTGTAAGTTTGTCTAATTTCACAGCTGAATTTACTTCATGTTTATTAGTTTTTAAGCATTCTGATCAGATTTGTTTCCAAACATGGTTCATCTTAGGTATACTTTGGCTGTGTAAATAAAATAATACGGCAGTGACTAGAAACTGAAAAAATTTAAGAAGGATGTTATAGCGAAGGCTGTGTGTTTAGATACTTAGAATGTGAATAAATTAACACAAACATTGGTTTATTTCTTTTAATTTTATGAGGACAATTTTATTCAATCAATATTATTCCTCTAGACTGAAATATTTTTACCTTTTCATGGCCTTGAATAAACTTAGTATTTGTTGTTAATCAGTGCTGTGAGACAAGATAAATTTGTATTAATATCATACGTAGAAAATTAAAGGTAAGACGTGGCAAAAATGAATATGAAAACGTTTCAGAGATTTTATTACTACTACTTAATCTCTCCACAGCTATAAATTTTGGGAGGCCTTTTTCAGTTCAACCAACACTTCATTTTTTTGTTTGCAAGACCTTGTCCAAGAGGTCTTTGGGCTATCCGGTCTGTCTGTGGCCAATGCGTTTTAACTGTAGAGCCATTTTTATAATGTCTTCTGAAGGCTTCCTCAATTCATGTTCAAACCCTTCTTGAAATGTGTAGGTCTTTGGGTCCTGGATTGCTTTTTAGGCAACCATTCCATGAGAGTTTCAATGTTGTTTACTTTAGTAGGTACAATAAATCCAGTTTCAATAGAAATGTATGAGAGAAGGAAGCTACGTTGATAGCTGATTGGCTAAAGAAATGTGTAGAATATTTTACTCTGTGTTGAGTAGGGAGATTGCCCTTGGTGAATTATTATTATTATTATTATATAAGAGGATGTTTGTGAGAGAGTTCAGTCAGAGAGGGTCAGAGTTCAGTTGAGTATCAAAGTCAATCAAGTTATTATTGGTATTATGGTTGAACAATTGCCTATGATAAATGTGACAATGTGAGCTGTAAAGGAGAAGGTAGACAGGTATTTATCACGTAACAATGGATGCGATGCTCCCTGGTTTCTTTTATAACGTTATAGAACCAATGCAGTATACAACCCCCTTCCCCCTAAAAGTCACTTGGTGCCCAGCCCTGCACCATACATAACATCGCCATTGATATTAGACCAATCTGAGCAATAGCTTACCTTTAAAATATTCATATTGGACTTGAAGCCCACTTTGATTAAGCTAAAATCTGAAATTTCTCTCTTTTCTTCAGAACTAAAAGCTCTCATAAACATTTTTTAGGTTGTTGGTAATCTGGAACACTAAACCCTCCCTTGCACCCGAGCTAACCTCTCACTCCCACTGAAAAATTGATTGCATTATTATTCTTCCGTTGTAGAAGAGATGTAGCCAGACAGTCAAGTGTAGAAGAGATGTGGCCAGACAGTCTAGTGTAGAAGAGATGTGGCCAGACAGTCTAGTGTAGAAGAGATGTGGCCAGACAGTCTAGTGTAGAAGAGATGTGGCCAGACAGTCTAGTGTAGAAGAGATGTGGCCAGACAGTCTAGTGTAGAGGAGATGTGGCCAGCCAGTCAAGTGTAGAAGACATTTAGCCAGACAGTCTAGTGTAGAAGACATTTAGCCAGACAGTCTAGTGTAGAAGACATTTAGCCAGACAGTCTAGTGTAGAAGAAATTTAGCCAGACAGTCTAGTGTAGAAGAGATGTAGCCAGACAGTCTAGTGTAGAAGAGATGTAGCCAGACAGTCTAGTGTAGAAGAGATGTGGCCAGACAGTCTAGTGTAGAAGAGATATGGCCAGACAGTCTAGTGTAGAAGAGATGTGGCCAGACAGTCTAGTGTAGAAGAGATGTGGCCAGACAGTCTAGTGTAGAAGAGATGTGGCCAGACAGTCTAGTGTAGAAGAGATGTAGCCAGACAGTCTAGTGTAGAAGAGATGTAGCCAGACAGTCTAGTGTAGAAGAGATGTAGCCAGATAGTCTAGTGTAGAAGAGATGTAGCCAGACAGTCTAGTGTAGAAGAGATGTGGCCAGACAGTCAAGTGTAGAAGAGATGTGGCCAGACAGTCTAGTGTAGAAGAGATGTGGCCAGACAGTCAAGTGTAGAAGACATTTAGCCAGACAGTCTAGTGTAGAAGAGATGTGGCCAGACAATCTAGTGTAGAAGAGATGTGGCCAGACAGTCAATTGTAGAAGAGATGTGGCCAGACAGTCTAGTGTAGAAGAGATGTGGCCAGACAGTCTAGTGTAGAAGAGATGTGGCCAGACAGTCTAGTGTAGAAGAGATGTAGCCAGACAGTCAAGTGTAGAAGAGATGTGGCCAGACAGTCTAGTGTAGAAGAGATGTGGCCAGACAGTCTAGTGTAGAAGAGATGTGGCCAGACAGTCTAGTGTAGAAGACATTTAGCCAGACAGTCTAGTGTAGAAGAGATGTAGCCAGACAGTCAAGTGTAGAAGACATTTAGCCAGACAGTCTAGTGTAGAAGAGATGTAGCCAGACAGTCAAGTGTAGAAGACATTTAGCCAGACAGTCTAGTGTAGAAAAAATTTAGCCAGGCAGTCTAGTGTAGAAGAGATGTAGCCAGACAGTCAAGTGTAGAAGAGATGTGGCCAGACAGTCTAGTGTAGAAGAGATGTGGCCAGACAGTCTAGTGTAGAAGAGATGTGGCCAGACAGTCTAGTGTAGAAGACATTTAGCCAGACAGTCTAGTGTAGAAGAGATGTAGCCAGACAGTCTAGTGTAGAAGAGATGTGGCCAGACAGTCAATTGTAGAAGAGATGTGGCCAGACAGTCTAGTGTAGAAGAGATGTGGCCAGACAGTCTAGTGTAGAAGACATTTAGCCAGACAGTCTAGTGTAGAAGAGATGTAGCCAGACAGTCAAGTGTAGAAGAGATGTGGCCAGACAGTCTAGTGTAGAAGAGATGTGGCCAGACAGTCTAGTGTAGAAGAGATGTGGCCAGACAGTCTAGTGTAGAAGACATTTAGCCAGACAGTCTAGTGTAGAAGAGATGTAGCCAGACAGTCAAGTGTAGAAGACATTTAGCCAGACAGTCTAGTGTAGAAGAGATGTAGCCAGACAGTCAAGTGTAGAAGACATTTAGCCAGACAGTCTAGTGTAGAAAAAATTTAGCCAGGCAGTCTAGTGTAGAAGAGATGTAGCCAGACAGTCAAGTGTAGAAGAGATGTGGCCAGACAGTCTAGTGTAGAAGAGATGTGGCCAGACAGTCTAGTGTAGAAGAGATGTGGCCAGACAGTCAAGTGTAGAAGACATTTAGCCAGACAGTCTAGTGTAGAAAAAATTTAGCCAGGCAGTCTAGTGTAGAAGAGATGTAGCCAGACAGTCAAGTGTAGAAGAGATGTGGCCAGACAGTCTAGTGTAGAAGAGATGTGGCCAGACAGTCTAGTGTAGAAGAGATGTGGCCAGACAGTCTAGTGTAGAAGACATTTAGCCAGACAGTCTAGTGTAGAAGAGATGTAGCCAGACAGTCTAGTGTAGAAGAGATGTGGCCAGACAGTCAATTGTAGAAGAGATGTGGCCAGACAGTCTAGTGTAGAAGAGATGTGGCCAGACAGTCTAGTGTAGAAGACATTTAGCCAGACAGTCTTGTGTAGAAGAGATGTAGCCAGACAGTCAAGTGTAGAAGAGATGTGGCCAGACAGTCTAGTGTAGAAGAGATGTGGCCAGACAGTCTAGTGTAGAAGAGATGTGGCCAGACAGTCTAGTGTAGAAGACATTTAGCCAGACAGTCTAGTGTAGAAGAGATGTAGCCAGACAGTCAAGTGTAGAAGACATTTAGCCAGACAGTCTAGTGTAGAAGAGATGTAGCCAGACAGTCAAGTGTAGAAGAGATGTGGCCTGACAGTCTAGTGTAGAAGAGATGTGGCCAGACAGTCTAGTGTAGAAGAGATGTGGCCAGACAGTCTAGTGTAGAAGACATTTAGCCAGACAGTCTAGTGTAGAAGAGATGTAGCCAGACAGTCTAGTGTAGAAGAGATGTGGCCAGACAGTCAATTGTAGAAGAGATGTGGCCAGACAGTCTAGTGTAGAAGAGATGTGGCCAGACAGTCTAGTGTAGAAGACATTTAGCCAGACAATCTAGTGTAGAAGAGATGTAGCCAGACAGTCAAGTGTAGAAGAGATGTGGCCAGACAGTCTAGTGTAGAAGAGATGTGGCCAGACAGTCTAGTGTAGAAGAGATGTGGCCAGACAGTCTAGTGTAGAAGACATTTAGCCAGACAGTCTAGTGTAGAAGAGATGTAGCCAGACAGTCAAGTGTAGAAGACATTTAGCCAGACAGTCTAGTGTAGAAGAGATGTAGCCAGACAGTCAAGTGTAGAAGACATTTAGCCAGACAGTCTAGTGTAGAAAAAATTTAGCCAGGCAGTCTAGTGTAGAAGAGATGTAGCC
Organism: Bulinus truncatus; assembly: GCA_021962125.1. NCBI lineage: Eukaryota > Metazoa > Mollusca > Gastropoda > Planorbidae > Bulinus > Bulinus truncatus. Next base: position 195,380 of record JAGDYQ010000077.1, on the reverse strand, counting down.
AGACAGTCAAGTGTAGAAGAGATGTGGCCAGACAGTCTAGTGTAGAAGACATTTAGCCAGACAGTCTAGTGTAGAAGACATTTAGCCAGACAGTCTAGTGTAGAAGAAATTTAGCCAGACAGTCTAGTGTAGAAGAGATGTAGCCAGACAGTCTAGTGTAGAAGAGATGTAGCCAGACAGTCTAGTGTAGAAGAGATGTGGCCAGACAGTCTAGTGTAGAAGAGATATGGCCAGACAGTCTAGTGTAGAAGAGATGTGGCCAGACAGTCTAGTGTAGAAGAGATGTGGCCAGACAGTCTAGTGTAGAAGAGATGTGGCCAGACAGTCTAGTGTAGAAGAGATGTAGCCAGACAGTCTAGTGTAGAAGAGATGTAGCCAGACAGTCTAGTGTAGAAGAGATGTAGCCAGACAGTCTAGTGTAGAAGAGATGTGGCCAGACAGTCAAGTGTAGAAGAGATGTGGCCAGACAGTCAAGTGTAGAAGACATTTAGCCAGACAGTCTAGTGTAGAAGAGATGTGGCCAGACAGTCTAGTGTAGAAGAGATGTGGCCAGACAGTCAATTGTAGAAGAGATGTGGCCAGACAGTCTAGTGTAGAAGAGATGTGGCCAGACAGTCTAGTGTAGAAGACATTTAGCCAGACAGTCTAGTGTAGAAGAGATGTAGCCAGACAGTCAAGTGTAGAAGAGATGTGGCCAGACAGTCTAGTGTAGAAGAGATGTGGCCAGACAGTCTAGTGTAGAAGAGATGTGGCCAGACAGTCTAGTGTAGAAGACATTTAGCCAGACAGTCTAGTGTAGAAGAGATGTAGCCACAGTCAAGTGTAGAAGACATTTAGCCAGACAGTCTAGTGTAGAAGAGATGTAGCCAGACAGTCAAGTGTAGAAGACATTTAGCCAGACAGTCTAGTGTAGAAAAAATTTAGCCAGGCAGTCTAGTGTAGAAGAGATGTAGCCAGACAGTCAAGTGTAGAAGAGATGTGGCCAGACAGTCTAGTGTAGAAGAGATGTGGCCAGACAGTCTAGTGTAGAAGAGATGTGGCCAGACAGTCTAGTGTAGAAGACATTTAGCCAGACAGTCTAGTGTAGAAGAGATGTAGCCAGACAGTCTAGTGTAGAAGAGATGTGGCCAGACAGTCAATTGTAGAAGAGATGTGGCCAGACAGTCTAGTGTAGAAGAGATGTGGCCAGACAGTCTAGTGTAGAAGACATTTAGCCAGACAGTCTAGTGTAGAAGAGATGTAGCCAGACAGTCAAGTGTAGAAGAGATGTGGCCAGACAGTCTAGTGTAGAAGAGATGTGGCCAGACAGTCTAGTGTAGAAGAGATGTGGCCAGACAGTCTAGTGTAGAAGACATTTAGCCAGACAGTCTAGTGTAGAAGAGATGTAGCCAGACAGTCAAGTGTAGAAGACATTTAGCCAGACAGTCTAGTGTAGAAGAGATGTAGCCAGACAGTCAAGTGTAGAAGACATTTAGCCAGACAGTCTAGTGTAGAAAAAATTTAGCCAGGCAGTCTAGTGTAGAAGAGATGTAGCCAGACAGTCAAGTGTAGAAGAGATGTGGCCAGACAGTCTAGTGTAGAAGAGATGTGGCCAGACAGTCTAGTGTAGAAGAGATGTGGCCAGACAGTCTAGTGTAGAAGACATTTAGCCAGACAGTCTAGTGTAGAAGAGATGTAGCCAGACAGTCTAGTGTAGAAGAGATGTTGCCAGACAGTCAAGTGTAGAAGACATTTAGCCAGACAGTCTAGTGTAGAAGACATTTAGCCAGACAGTCAAGTGTAGAAGACATTTAGCCAGACAGTCAAGTGTAGAAGACATTTAGCCAGACAGTCTAGTGTAAAAGACATTTAGCCAGACAGTCTAGTGTAGAAGAGATGTAGCCAGACAGTCTAGTGTAGAAGAGATGTGGCCAGACAGTCTAGTGTAGAAGAGATATGGCCAGACAGTCTAGTGTAGAAGAGATGTGGCCAGACAGTCTAGTGTAGAAGAGATGTGGCCAGACAGTCTAGTGTAGAAGAGATGTGGCCAGACAGTCAAGTGTAGAAGACATTTAGCCAGTCAGTCTAGTGTAGAAGAGATGTGGCCAGACAGTCAAGTGTAGAAGAGATGTGGCCAGACAGTCAAGTGTAGAAGAGATGTGGCCAGACAGTCAAGTGTAGAAGAGATGTGGCCAGACAGTCAAGTGTAGAAGAGATGTGGCCAGCCAGTCAAGTGTAGAAGAGATGTGGCCAGACAGTCAAGTGTAGAAGACATTTAGCCAGACAGTCTAGTGTAGAAGAGATGTAGCCAGAAATCTAGTGTAGAAGAGATTTAGCCAGATAGCATTGTGTTCCTGACCATTTTTCCACTCAATTTCACAATCAACAAATGAATAAAAAAAAAATAAATTTAAAAACCAATGCTTGAGACTCTTTACAGGTGTTTTTGTCCCCCCCCCCCTTTCCTATTTACGGTGGGCATGACGCTGGTTGAGTAAATTATAATGTAAATCTCACTCATTCACTTTATTCAGTACTCATATAAATAACACTATAGTTGCCAATAATCTTCGTGAATTGAATAATTTTAAAATCAGAGCAAATCAAATTTTGAAATTTACTTTATTAGAGTCTTGGTCGAGCTTGTGGTCATCACTTTCCAGAATTCCTCATCATTAATGGGTCGCAAGTACACTTACAAACTTTGTAAAATTGTATATGTAGTTAGTGCTTCTATCAATGAAAGTCGGCGGGACGGATGGTCGTGTGGTCAAGCGTTCGGATGTCGACCCTGAAGGTACCTGATTCGATCTCCGGTGAGGACCAAGGAAATTTTTCAGGTCATGGCTTAGGTCCTCGCTATATCTCCCGTGGTGCCTCTATGGCCATTGCACTATCGGCTATGGTGGGTATAAAAGAAGGGCTTTATAAAAACAGTCCCTTTACAGGATCTAAGAGATTTCATCTCATCCTTACACGCACTTCACACACATCATTGAAAGTCTGATTCTGGCTAGCGTATATGTGTACTGAGTGATTCTGGCTAGCGTATATGTGTACTGAGTGATTCTGTTTGATTTTGTTTGTGTATATGATGTTTGTTTTTTAAAGCAAATCTTTGTTTAGAAAATTACCCAAAATATTTTCTGGTTTTTTTTGTTAAATGGACTATGTAGTCTTTTTAAAATATTATATTATATTATATATATATATATATATATATATATATATATATATATATTTGATAAGTCATTCCTTTGATTTAAGACTTGACAGTAGAGTAGTAATGATTATGTCGTTTGAGAGATCACTGTTAAAATGTTTTTGTAAAATTCAGAATGGAAGGAGGGAGCCAAAAATATAACTCTCAAACTAGATAGTTACGGCTCTGCTGAACTTTACATTAGCTACATCTTTCTATCGAGCGACTAAATTTCTAATACTATAAATACTGCCGTAATATTTAAGACATTAGAATATAAAATATAAACAATATATAAAAAAAAGGTTTTTCCTGTTAGTCTAGGGACAAAACTTTGTATTAGTAAAAATAAATACCTAAAATATATTTTAGGTTTACCTGCATTCCTCATAAACAGCCAACTACCTGACAATATTTTAGGTTTACCTGCATTCCTCATAAACAGCCAACTACCTGACAATATTTTAGGTTTACCTGCATTCCTCATAAACAGCCAACTACCTGACAATATTTTAGGTTTACCTGCATTCCTCATAAACAGCCTTTGATAAAGGGAATGGCCCCCGTTTGCATCTAACAGTAATATCATCATCACTTGTTGAGTGCAGTAAGACACCGCCATAGTGGTTGGCTTTTACGTATTTAACCTGATCAATACAAATAAATATCTCAGTAATTTACATTCAAAAAAAAATTATGAAAATTATAATTCATGATATATGTTCGTCACTTAGAATAAAACTATAATTGGAAAATGAACTAAATATTAAAGTTTACTAGCTGTTACCTGCACAATCTAATCATAAATATACACCATAGTTATCATGAATAGGTCAATGTAATTGTATGACTTTATATATTTTATGTTATGAATGAAATTGGAAAACTTTGATATTTTTTTTTCTTTTTAACATCTAAAGGATAAAATTTTTAAAACAACGACAAAAACAGAAATATTTATCTATTAGATGGACTCGAACCCACGAAGTCAGCTAAGCCATCACACTCTCGAAACCACATTTTTATTACATTGGAAATTGCCAGATGTTTGAACTTAGTACTAGTCTAGGTGTATGTCCTAGTATCATTGTCTTACTTTGTAATGCAAAAGCAAGTTAAAGCGATAATTAATGTAAAAACTGAAATAGTTTGATAACTGATAACTGTATTAATAAAGATTTATTTTATTTAGATCGACTATTAAAAAAAGAATTTTAGTAACAAAATTTGTTACGACTAGTAAACAAAGGCCCGGTACCCGGACCGGCGAGTAGGCACACAATTGGAGTTGAAAATAGTGAAAACTATATTTGAGTGCGTTAAAATTCAGTCTGTTTACTCGCAGTGGCCCTAAGGACATGAACAGATTATTGTAGCCAAAATATCTTTGAGAATAAGGACACCTAATAGTACATCAATTAATGTTTATAAGTTAAATAGTTCATCCCAAAGAAAATAATCCTCACTATGGGTACACAATCTTAACATAAACAACCCCCGATGATTAAACTCTTAAAATCTTAATTCCTTCATAAAATTTTAATGGACTCCTTTCCAAAGAGTTCTTCATTTATGTTTTAAGACATTCAACATGACGTATTTAAAAAAAAAGAGAGACGTGAGTGAGTGCCTGTGAGCTAAGCGAAACGCTACATGTTTAGCTGGTGGTTTATTTACCGTTATACACATTGTAGTATAGTACAATTAATATTGCCAACCCGGCAGTGCCGAACCAATGTATTTGGGGCCCGAAGGGGTGTAAAAGATTTAAATAAGAAACTCAATACACGATCCATGGTTCATTCTAATTTATTAACATCACAATACACAATAAAATATAAACAGTAGAATAAATCCAAAATGAACTGAATGAACACTATGTCAAATAATCTCCTTAAGTGAACGAATAACCAATTATCAATAAACTTATCCAATAAACTCAACTGACTATATACTGAGTCGCTGAACTCTATACTCTACTGAACACACTTGAACTGAACTTGATTGACTTTAATACGCAACTGAACTCACTCTCTCTGTGACTGAACTCTCTCACAAACATCCTCTTATATAATTTGCTTGCATCATAACTCGAACATTCTACGTCCCTCTCTATCGCACTTACTAGACAATCATACTTTCTATAAATATAATTTCTGGGCTCTCGAAATAACTAGAGCCTTGACCCCGCTACCTCAGGCTGACCTGGCTGGCCAAGCTCCAAAACATACACACACACCTGTGTGCACAACTACACTATGACACAAACTTTCACTATTCATGGAATAAGTTTTGTTTTTATTTTTCAAATTCAAAAGTTGTTGCTTTGACACTTATTCCCCTTGCCATTGTTCTTCTCTCAGATATTTTAGTATTTGGCGGTAGAAATCGTTAAAAGTATAAATCGTATATTTTTATGTTGCCCAACAAGAATTTTCAGAGTAAATATTTTATGTTATTATACGAGTAACTTATATATCGGTAAATCACGACACGTTGCCTTCTATAAAGTAAATTCTTTTATACATTGAATTGATTGGGTTGATTTTAAAATTTGACGTATCCTACACAAAGAGGTTTCTTAAACAAAGTGCAACATTAAATATGTTATTTGAGCTTAATCTTTAAATTTGTAATTGTTTAGTATTTCATCAGTATCAATTTACTTGTTTATGTATGTCTTACATTTTGTTAATAATTTCTCATAAACAAAATACAGAGATAAAAAAAAAATTAAATTTATTTCGTTGTGGGTATGAAACACACACACACAATAACAATTAGATCAAAGCGGTTTATTCTGTTATAAAGCGCTGCGAATGTACACATTATGAGCACATTTTGGTAGTAAGCTTTGAAAGCCGTAGCTAGCTAACGAGGCTACCTTTGCTTGTTACATTTTGGGCGCCCTCCTCCCAATCTGAAAAGTGCAAAAAAAAAATGCACCCAATTCTAGTTCGGTGCCCTATTCTAGTTCGGTGCTCATTTCAAGTTCGGTGCCCATTTCTAGTTCGGTGCCCATTTCTAATTCGGTGCCCCTTTTCTAGCTCGGTGCCCAATTCTAGTTCGGTGCCCGATTCTAGTTCGGCGTCCATTTCTAATTTGGTGCCCATTTCTAGTTCGGTGCCCATTTCTAATTTGGTGCCCATTTCTAGTTCGGTGCCCAATTAATCCGTAGTATTTTTCGATCTCAACTGAACTATGCCTATAAGAAAGTGACAAAAAAATACAACAATGCCGTGTATTTTTTTAACTATAATAATTCAGTTACTTTTAGAGCTTCGCTTTGAATCCTTGAAATTTAATCACCTCAACTGATACCGACACTTATCTTAAGCCATTTGTTTAAAGAAGATTTCAGACGCATATGTCTGTAGATTCTTTCTAGTCAATGAAGTAAAAAGTTCTCATGGCCTTAAGGGCCAGCGGGGCATATGAAATGTAGAGTTCATGTTTCTATAACCTCGGCATATGAAGGGATTCTGCGGTTATCACAACACCCAGCTGTGTTTACTTCCCTAGCTAGTGGCAGATATCCATTTAAAGCTGGGTGGACTTGGGGGAGGATTAAACCAAATTTCGCATGGTAAAATTCCTTTGGTTCTCACCAAGGATCAAGCCCGGAACTTTCAGGTCAGAGGGACACAAAACATGTTTTACATTGTTACATATTAAATCTGTATTGATATTGCTCTCTTACCTTTTCTTTTAGAGATTCAGGATCGTCGAAGAAGTTTCTGTTAATAAAATATCCACCTGTAGTTGTATACAGCCAGTCCACCATTCTGCCTTTTTCTGGTTCTATTTTATAGTATATCGCATCGTCAGTGTAGAAGTAGCATGACTGAAGTGAATGTACAGATGAATGTAGCTGTTATAATTTAAAAAAAAAATTATAGTAACATTCTATAGTAAAAATATGAGTAGAACCAAACCATAAATGTTTTCTATAATTCTATTAATCATTATAACACAAAAATCAGTTTTATGTAGCTTTTTGTCTATAAGTATAGATGAAATATATATATGACATCTCTTTCTATCGATTTTATTTAACTATGTATCTGTCTTACAGGGAGATGTATAATATAAACTCTGGTCATGATATATTTATATAAAAAGATAACTCCCTTAACATAAAAATTAATCATATCATTAACAAACTTAATTCAAACAATGCAACTTTAAAATATATCTCTATAAATAAAGAAGCTTGTATTGAACGTCCTTAAATTGGATCCTTTGTTCAATTCCTAAACCATACAATTATTGAATTGCCCTGTCCAGTGGCGTAGCTAGAGTAAACGTCACCCTGATCGGTCCGTTCAAATGTCACCCTAGTGACACGACCCTTTGCTGAATGGTTATTTGTAGCTAAATTTTCATACGTACTCTACCTCTAGGCTCTACTTTACTCTACTGACCGGTACGTTACTGCTTACATGTATGATCCAAGACAAAATCCGAATCCAATACCACAAAACAAATAGTTCAAATCCAAAGATTTTTTAAATGGAACTGTTCACTTTCAGAACATCTAAATGCAAAACACGACAATGCACAGCCCAAAAGAATGTCCTTCGACAGTATAGTCCTAGAAGGAATGTCTTCTTGTTTTCATTGTGCCAAAAGGTCAATGACATCGTCAAAATCTATTTGTCTTGTAAGCTCGCGTTTAATGGACAGAACAGCCATATCCGATAATCGCACAATCTCGACTGACCTATGATTGACCGGAGGTAATGTTTTATAAGTTTCATGTTGGAGAAACTTCTTTCACACAATGCCACATAAACACATATTGTCAGAAAGAATCTAATAGTCAGCGTAAGATATGGTAATGATTCAAAAAAATTCCCACTTGATGATAAACCGTAGGAGTTGCAGTACAATCCAGTGCTTGGCTTCCTCAAAGTTTATTTCGGCTGCTTGTACGTGTTGCCTTAAACGTGGAATTTCTAGACAAAGGTCTTCTTCAGCTCATCATACACGGTTGTGAACTTGGTAACAATCAACTGTATTTCTTCGTCATTGACACAAACAATATGGTCTGGCTGAACGGCAGGAAAGGTCTGCAAAATGTCATTCACTGCATTTCCTCTCGTACCTAATTCCATTTGAAAACGGTCCAGACAATCTAACATTGCTCTCTTGGTCTCCTGCTGCAATAACAATTCAGCATCCCTTGCCTACTCTTCTGGTAATCTTCTCTTCCTTATGATTCTCTTCTCTGTAGGGATATCAAGTTCTTTCTATTTTCAGGCTATTTTCGCACCTTAGCCTAGCATCAATGTCATTCACACACATCTATTACATCAATGTCAATCATACAAACATCTACTACATCAATGTCAACCACGCAATCTACTACATCAATGTTAATCATATACATCTACTACATCAATGTCATTCACACAAAAAATCTACTACATCAATGTCAATCATATACAACATCTATTACATCAATGTCAATCATACACAACATCTATTACATCAATGTCAATCACACAAAACATCTACTACATCAATGCCATTCACACAAAACATCTACTACATCAATGTCAATCATATACAACATCTATTACATCAATGTCATTCACACACAACATCTATTACATCAATGTCAATCATATACAACATCTATCACATCAATGTCAATCACACACAACATCTATTACATCAATGTCAATCACACACAACATCTATTACATCAATGTCAATCATATACAACATCTATTACATCAATGTCAATCATATACACCATCTATTACATCAATGTCAATCATATACAACATCTACTACATCAATGTCAATCATATACAACATCTATTACATCAATGTCAGTCATATACAACATCTATTACATCAATGTCAATCATATACAACATCTATTACATCAATGTCAATCATATACAACATCTATTACAGCAATGTCATTCATATACAACATCTATTACATCAATGTCAGTGATATACAACATTTATTACATCAATGTCAATCACACACATCTACTCCATCAATGTCAATCACACACATCTACTCCATCAATGTCAATCTAACACAACATATATTACATCAATGTCAATCATACACAACATCTATTACATCAATGTCAATCATACACAACACCTACTACATCAATGTCAATCATACACACATCTACTCCATCAATGTCAATCACACACAACATCTATTACATCAATGTCAATCATACACAACATCTATTACATCAATGTCAATCATACACAACATCTATTACATCAATGTCAATCACACACATCTACTCCATCAATGTCAATCATACACAACATCTATTACATCAATGTCAATCATACACAGCATCTATTACATCAATGTCAATCATACACAACATCTATTACATCAATGTCCATCATATACAACATTTATTACATCAATGTCAATCATATAAAAAATCTATTACATCAATGTCAATCATATACAAAATCTATTACATCAATGTCAGTCATATACAACATTTACTGCATCAATGTCAATCATACACAACATCTACTACATCAATGTCAATCATATACAACATTTATTACATCAATGTCAATCATATACAACATCTACTGCATCAATGTCAATCATACACAACATCTACTACATCAATGTCAATCATATACAAAATCTATTACATCAATGTCAATCACACACAACATCTATTACATCAATGTCAATCATACACAACATTTATTACATCAATGTCAATCATACACAACATCTACTGCATCAATGTCAATCATACACAACATCTATTACATCAATAAATTGAAATCAAGTTATAAATAGACCTAGTCAATCTTAAGACAACGCCCATCAATGACGAACCTTGAAACATCTATCTCTCTGTTTGATGTTTATATGTTTTACTTTCTGTCTATTCTTACGTATGTTCGTATCCCTTTCTACTAAAGGTGATACATGACAATGAGAAGGTTTGAAAACATTATTTAACATATTTACACAACATATTGAGATATACTCTGTGTAATAATGAACATGAAGTCTTTAATAAACACCACTAGGTGGAGACATATCGCTCGTGATATCAACAAGTTATCAGCATCAAATAACTACTCAATTGTGGCATACTAACCGTTCTCACCACGTCGACCAGTTGATAATTATCAACCAGGTTCTCGTAGTGTTTTAACTATTTTAAACTGATGTGAATTCGATTACTTCATTTGTTTGATCTGGTGGGGCAGTCAATTACAGAGAAGTAGGTCATACGACCAATTTTTTTTTTAAATTGTATCTAAGTAATATACGAAATATTTCTTTGAATTTTCTTAATATTATACATCGTGTTACTAAAAAATGTTTTCTTAAATAAAGAATATACCTTATTAAATCGAAGGATATTTTAAAAAGTTTGTTTTTTCAAACTAATGAAGGGGAAAACCAGTCTTGATTGTTTAATTAAAACTAACCAATGCATATGACTGAGTCAACCGATATCTATAATATTGTCCTATTTTACTATTTCCTCTATGAGCAACAGTCATGAGTGATAGACCAATATTGATTTTGTCCTTTTTGACACCTTTTCCAGCAACATATCTGGCCATGTAATCCTGGAACGGTAATAGAAAATAGCATAGCATTGTGCAGATATAACCAGCTATATCTTCTAGTATATTACATACAGTATTTCAAAGTAAAGTGCAATAACATATAGATTATTACAATATAAGATAATTAAAATATAAAAATTTGATTTCGTAAAACTTAACCTAATAACATGTGGATATCATACAACTTAAATAGCATGTGTCTAGTGGTGTAGATACTCGACTGTCAACCTGAGAGTCCTGGGTTCGATCCTCGGTGAGGCCCATGGAATTTTTACAGGTGAAATTTGGTGCAAAGTCGTCCCACAAGTCCACCCAGCTTTAAATGGGTACCTGACTTTAAGTTGGGGAAGTAAAGGCGGCTGGGCGTTGTGCTAACCACACAATCCCTTCATATGCCGAGGTTATAGAAACAGTTGAATTCTACACTTCATCTGCCCCGTTGGCCCGTTAGGTTTAAGAAGGGAACTTTACTTTACTTATAATACAAAAAATAACATGTGACTACCTGTGAACATTATATTTCACCTATAATACAACTTTTAAAAATGTGTTTTTCTAATGAGCTAGTGAACAATCTTTCTGAGAAAGTTTTAGCTTAGTGATATTTTCTCTGAAAATGTTTTCAATGTAGAAGTTTCTTGGAATTTCCTATCATGAATTCAATTTTGGATAAGTGCTATTAGATTAATTACCTTTGATTAGTTTTTAGGTATGTTTTTTTTTTCTGTGGAATGACTATTCTTAGATAATTCCTTGTGTCTGTCGTAGATTTATTCACTTACTTCCTTAGCAGGTACGCCTACTTTTCCATCAGAAAAACTTTATCATTTTCTATTTTATAAATTCCCAGATTACGTGTTAAATATAATTTGCTCACAAATTAGATTTTTGTGAATCAATTTGTTTAGCTATAGTGATTTTTTAATAAGTCTCCTATAAACAAATTGTTTATTATTTTTCGTAGAAAGACTGTCACTATATAAGTAACCATATTCATTCTGTAGTGTAGTTTTCTCGTATAAGTTTTCAAATTTATAATAAACACTGTCGCGTATTAATTCACTTATTTCTTCACCAAAAAAATTGTTCGTATTACATCCAGTTTTTTTTTCAGCCAGCAATTGTTTCCTCCCATTGCCACTCCTACAATGAGTCTCTCAAGATTAATTGATTGTATGGGTTATGTTAAAATAATTATAAAACATCTGAAAAGTATCTATTAAAACATTTCATTTGGTATATGATCAATGGTATTCACGATAATTTATTATGTCATTATTGTTCAACAGAATTATTCACAGTATGAATAAGTACAAATTTAACTAGAAAAATGAGTGTGCATCTATGTCTCACTTTACTATCTATTTGACTCTCTGTTTGACTGTCTATTTGACTCTCTATATGACTCTCTGTTTGACTCTCTATTTATCTTTTACAATATGTATATAGTTTATTCTTCAAAATGTATTTACTTTTATTTGCATTTGATGCTTTATTTATCTAGTACATGTGCTTTAAATACATTACTTCTTTCATTACATATGCTTTAAATACATTACCTCTTTCATTACATGTGCTTTAAATACATTACTTCTTTCATTACATGTGCTTTAAAATAAAAATGAATCAATGGACTTTAATTATTGTAAGACACAATGCACTGTTGCTAATATAACCAATGCTATAAGTTAGGTCATAATTATCTGTCCTTTTTGTGTGGGGTTAACATGGAATATATCCAGTAATACTTGTAATTATCTAGGCCTATATTACATTTAACTAATCTTACTATTTGAACAAATCTAAAATAATTTAACTGAAAATTATTACTGAACAGTTTTTTTTTTAAAACGAAAATGCCATTTACAATAGTTTTTGTACTGTGAGGATCTTCACTGTACAGAGGACTGTGATGTGTTGGGTTTGTGACAGAAATTCCTCCGACATGGAAGTCATAAGTAGCTAGGTCAACCATGTCAACGACACTAATAGAAAAGAGAATAAAAAAAATACTTTATTCTTAATATTAACAAAAAAAATCAGTTTTATACGAACAAAAGTATTTATGTATACAATTTCATCTTATTTAAATAATTTCCAGCAATTTTGTAAAGTTATTTAATCCACAACATTTTTATTTTAAAAACTTTCACAAAACTATACAGAAAAAACATTTTAAAAAATTATAATTACTCAGCTATGGCCGGAACGTCATAGTATTTATCAAGGAATTCTTTATTTGATGGGATGCCAGCGGACAGGATAAGTCGCGGTTTTTTTGATGATGCAGCTTCAGCTATAAAAGCTGCCAAGAGATCCTAAAGGAAAAATAGGCTTTCATTAGTTAACAGTAAAATAAGACATATGGTTTTCAACAGCTTTTGAAGAGAAAATTTATCGGTTGTCTTAGTTCCTTCTTCAGTGCATGATATTCACAAAACTATTTTGTAATTTGTTAATTGACATATCCATTAGAATTATCAACTAATTGGAAAAAAATTCCTTTCCGAAATTAAAGATTACATTATTTACACATTTTTACATGTACACACATTATTTTAATTTTCTAAATTAAGATACTATATTACAAATATCTCAATACAATGGTTGCAAAGCTTCTGGTAAGATCCTATAACATTTAATATCACGTTGTAAAGCAGGAAGGTAGTCCTTTATTTGGTTATAATCTGTTACATGGCTACGGCCATTAATTTCATTATTTAACGTTCTCATTTCTTATCTTAAAACGGGCCATTTAATTATACATTTGAGCCCCCCTACTTTTTTATCATTGAGTGATACACTTCTGTCCCATCTCCTTCAAAGACATTACGTGATAAGTGTGAACTGTCCTAAATTATTCTCGCTACTATTCACACTACTGTACAATAAAATTTTAACGGAATGACCCATCTCAAATACTGCTGGACTACCACGTCATCAACATGCAAATCTTTGGCCACATTTTATAAATTATGGGATGTTACAAAGTGAGTGTCATGCAGAGACGAGAGCTCATGCTACAAACAACTACAAAAGCAGTGGAAAAACCAAATAAAACAAATAAGAAAGTAAGCATTTATAGAAGTTTTAGTTTCTCAACAATATTTACATTCAATATATATATTCTAATAAGATCACTGTAATGATAGATTTCAGTATAGCTATGCAACCATTCCATTTAATTAGCCAGTTCAAAAGTTCAAGCCAGGGACAGGTATATATTTTCTTAAATTTAAAGTTCAGGGTTAAACACATTATTCTTTTGTGGTAGGTGATAGATGGGTACGTACAGCCAAGAGAGAGTTGAACAAACTTTCTTTGTTACCATCAGATGGATAACTGAACTGACAAAGGGTCTGACAAAGGAAGCTAGATGGACCAATCAAAAGTGTTGGGGGCTTTAGCATTTTGTGATGTTTTAATGAAACATATAGTTAGGAGTCTGGGAACTGTAAGACAGTAAAGAAAGTTAATTAAGTGAAGAAACTGTTAGAAAGTAGGATAGTTACGGAATAGTGGGGAGAGAGGACAGTTGAAATGTTTGGTCGGGGGTCGAGAAGAGGACAATAGAGTATGAGGTTGGGAATGTGTTAGAAAGTTGTTAATAGGAGATTTGATGTATTGTGTTCATGATATCTTTGTGTGAAATCAAAATAAAGAATATGAACCGTAATTGACTCGGCTACATTAATTGAATGTGAGAGAAACAAGAAATTATCCTGTTCCATTCTGGACACAGGACGAGTTAGCGCATTTTCGTGTTATGTATCAGTACGTTTGTTAGCTTTCAGTAAATATTTGTAAATTTTGGAAATGTTTATAAATTCAATTGTGTAATGCATATATATGTAAAAAAAATTATAAAGACGTTTCTTTATATTTGAAAAAAAAATTATTGTCTCTTAAATCTAACTACAAGTGGTTTGTGGTTACCGAAATAGGACTCATAATTGAAAACATTCTAAATTATAGTCATTTAATCGTCCGAAAACTCCGTCAATTGTTGCATAGCTCTGATACTTTCAATTAAACTCAGAACACAAGCTTACTATTTCATTTGATGAGTTTCTTAATAAATCTTGGTGAAAAATAGTAAAATAACAAAATTGGTAGCTCTGAAGTTATAAAAAAAACTCCCCCCGCCCACTCCTTCCTCCAACTTTTTTTCTGTGACTCGTGTTTTAGCGATAAACAATGGGAGTTAACTCGTTTTTCTGTGACTCGTCGTGTTTTAGCGATAAACAATGGGAGTTAACTCGTTTTTCTGTGACTCGTCGTGTTTTAGCGATACACAATGGGAATTAATTCGTTTTTTAGTGACTCGTCGTGTTTTAGCGATACACAATGGGAATTAACTCGTTTTTTAGTGACTCGTCGTGTTTTAGCGATACACAATGGGAATTAACTCGTTATTCTGTGACTCGTCGTGTTTTTGAGATACACAATGGGAATTAACTCGTTTTTCTGTGACTCGTCGTGTTTTAGCGATAGACAATGGGAGTTAACTCGTTTTTCTGTGACTCGTCGTGTTTTAGCGATACACAATGGGAGTTAACTCGTTTTTTTAATTGCTGGCTACTGCTACTAAATTGTTGAATTTCTCAGCATAGCAATATAACAGGGTTTTTTTATTTTTGTACATTTCTCTACTCTTTATTGGGTGTATTTAAATGTTGTAAAACAACATCAGTATTGTTGTGTACAGGATCTTGTTGGGCCTCTAATTTTTATCATTCATTAATACTTTACAATGTGTTCACATTCTTTAAGATCAACATCTCAACTGCCTCGTGAACACCACGCACCAAGTGATAGTTGGGGAAAACTCGCACATAAAAACAGAGCGCTGCTCAACTCACAAACTGATACACAACAGTATAAACGTTTAATTAAAATATTCAAAATGTAGCAAGACTACAATTATACATATGCATCAACGATCATTAATGGATATATTCCACCATTTATTTCTATTGTAACAAAATCTACCACTAAAAGCTTTACAATATTTTTCAAAAGTAACTGCTGCCGAATTGATTATATCAATGGAAAGCTCTAACAATGCTCTTTTTGATGATATATAAAAACACATGATGTACAAAAAAGTTGTTATATCAATAATGACCGGTGGTAACACCCTTGTAAAACTCACGCCTAGTCCATGGATAGATTTAAGGGGCCATATTTCACACGTAACGATGTCAGTCATTATTTTGTAAGAATTTCTTAATTGATATCTAAAGATTAATCTGTAAATATATTTTTCCAGCTTATCTTCAACAGAAGATTATTTTCGAATTCTCTTTTAATGCTATTAATGCCATAGGATTGTAGAATTCACCGTTTACTATAACCTCGGCATATAATAGGATTGATTGTGTAGTCAACACAGACGCCTATATTTCCCCAACTTAAATCAAGTACCCATTTAAAGCTCGGTGGACTACTGGGGCATCCATCAACCAACTTTCACTAGGGCCCTGGTCTGGAAAAAGATATTGCGTTGTATTGTCAGGATCTTTTTTTATTAGCCATAATTTCCATAAATATTTTAACCATTTCAAGAATCATATTTTTTTACTATGAAGAGTACATACATGTATTTAATACATGTACTATGTGTTGTTTATTTATTTTTCTTTGATACTTTTAAGTGTTAAAAGGTTATATCTTGCCATTGGTTTTAAATCACATGCCTATTCAGGCTACCATATATTTTGCAAAAGTATAAGGATAAAAAAAACACTTTTTTGAGAAAATTATTTTTTTTAATATATTGTTTACTCAATATTTGTAAAAAGTTTCACCTGCTATTGTTTGTAAACAAAGTGTGCACCATGTTACACAGTTATAGACTATGTATTGCACTTCCGAATTTCATCCACATCTCAATCTCCATTCAACACATTCTTCACATTATTAAAATGTACTTAGCTTCATTATTCTACAGGATGTAAATTTATTATAATAGTTTACTGCCATCGATGATACTTAATTTTTAGATTTCTGCCTAAACGACAACTGGTTTCAAATTGAGTAAAAAGATTAACAGACTGACCAACAGACACAACAAACACATATTTAAAAAAGGAAACCTTAAATAGCTGTGTTAATCTCTGTTTATCTCCCCCTTCCTCTCTCTGCACATCAATTTTAACTCCATCAATATGATTGTCACGTACATACTTGATTATGTTGCTAATGAATTTTCTCTTCAAATTGTCTGTGGTATACATTTTGAGGAAATTAGCAAAGATTTTGATGTTTTGAACAGCTAGGATTGTTTTCAAATCACGATGTTCTTTCTTTAAATCTGCAATCTGTTCAATTCTGAGAAAAAATAATCATTTCAATTTGACTTAAAATCAAATAAACAAATAACATCAGAGTATTCATAATGTATTTACATTTGGGATTAATCCTTTTGACTTTTTCTTTCGTTAATATTCTAATATATCTATAAACAATTACATGAGATTATGATTATATTTTTTATACATTCAAATGTTAAATTTTAATTTATATTCATGTTTGTAACAAGTATTTTTGTTTCATACTGATTGTCTTCTGTATATGGAATTGACGATTTTTGTGCAATTCATTTGCTTATTCACTTAAAGACTTGAAAAGAAAAGACATAAACTTTTCTCATGATCGTACCAAGCGCTGCGTGTACGCCAAATGTTAAGTTAGAACCAGATCTTGTCGGAAGTCAGTCAGGTCCTGCAGTGGCTAATCGTTGTCACCGGTATAAGTTGTACTAAACAGTTCATGATGACCAAGAGGCTATGACATTGGACACTTCTGTCAGCTGTGTCTCAGTTTAGCTCACAATAGATGTGACTTGATGTTTTATCTCATTGTTTCTTTGTCTCGAGCCCCAGTGACAAATCGAAGTAGAATAGTTGTCTCGTAATTATCAGAGATTGTGTCATCAAGACATTTGTTGAGGTTGCCAATAGTCAGTTTTAGAGATTGTGTCATCAAGATATTTGTTGAGGGTGCCAATAGTCAGTTTTACAGATTGTGTCATCAAGATATTTGTTGAGGTTGCCAATAGTTAGTTTTAGAGATTGTGTCATCAAGATATTTGTTGAGGGTGTCAATAGTCAGTTTTAGAGATTGTGTCATCAAGACATTAGTTGAGGTTGCCAATAGTCAGTTTAAGAGATTGTGTCATCAAGACATTTGTTGAGGTTGCCAATAGTCAGTTTTAGAGATTGTGTCATCAAGCCATCTGTTGAGGTTGCCAATAGTCAGTTCTCCACCATCAATGCTCGTTCATAATGAAGATCCCTTTGGTTCAATCTGGTGAAAATTGCGAATATTGACGCGTTAGCGGAAAAGCTTTATTGCTTTGGAGAATATAATGACAGTACAATGTAGATAATTCCAATCAAAGACATCTGTACAAACAACATCCGAATGTACCTATTTTTATGAACATCAAAGTCAATCTATGAATTTACCTTTGTCAATAGCCACAATTATAGGGATACCTTTGACTATGGCAACTAAATACTTGGCCTAGATGCAACACAAACTTAAGAGCGACTATGAATGAAACACCTAACTTACAACTTAAAAATGTATGCACTCGTGGGTGTTCATCTCTTCCATAAACATATTTACTTGAACAGTTCTGTTTCGTATTGAAGTTTTGTGTATATTAGGGTGGTCCATGGAGGAATGGAGAAAAAAATTATCTGATTTAATAGCGCACCCTCTGAAAACTTTATTTTGGTCCAACAACTTGCATAACAAAAATTGGCCAAATATATCAACATTTAGAGGTAGCTAAAGACACCAGAATCGTGTAATGCACAGTATATTATCGGTTTTGGTTATTGCTTAGTTATTCATTCACTCATATCTGCTCTTAGTGCCCTGAATAATTGTCTAATGTATTATATTCTAATAAATATTCTATAGCAATGTTTTATTGTTTATGTTCACAGATGCCATGTTATTTGTTGAACAATTTGCTGTTATTTTGATAATTTTGCCTGTCTTTTTGACAAATAAAATATGTAAATCATGTAAGGTTTCTCTGATGCTGACAACAGTACAGAATTAGAGACTCATGGAAAAACCAACAGTTTAAGCTAGTTTAACTCGCAGTAAAACTGAAGAATGGCTTATTGGACATTTACAAGATGTACTACCAGCAAATGTCTTGCCCACAACTGGTGATGTGCTGAAAGTGTTTTGCTATCATCACCATACAGAAAAGAAAACAGTTTCTGAAAGTGCCAAACTAACTTCATATCAGATATTGGAACTATGGAATAAGGCTAGAATTCCAATAACATATGATACACATGTTATAGAAAAACTAAAATCCGTTTTTGAAGAATACCAGCTTATTAAGAAGAATAAGGGAAGAGCAAGTGATGCACAACGACCCGGAGAAAAAAACTTTGAAGAAAAAACACGTAAACTATTTGATATTGCTCACCAAGAAGCTGTACAGCTAATCAAAATTCATGAGGACAGAGTATTTTTGGAGGATCAGAAGAGCACTAGGCAAATGTAAATGAGTGGCATTGATAAAGTAATGTCCAGTGAATTACCAAGCTGATAGTCAGTACTGCTTTCATGTTCCAGGGGCCTACCATATTAGAAAATACATCAATGATATTTTTCCAGGAAATTAAATATCAGTTTCTTTTGTAACTCTTAACATAGTTGTTCAATTTAATACCCTATTCTAAATAATAAAATGCTTTCTCTTTTGAAGTTTTATGAACAGCAAAATATAACTCTTGCTGGTCAGTCACTTGTGCACAGTGTATAATTATATGGGTACAATAGGTCGCTTCGACATCAGCTTTTCTAAAATAATACTGAGCTGCGTATAGGTCTTGTTGACAAACTCGGCGTTGACATTTTTCTGGTGAAAAATTATAAATATTTGAATAGTAGAGATATGTTAATACAGTATTCTAGCTTTGATACTGTAGATTTTCATAAATACCAAAGAATTAAAATTCAATGCTAAAAATGTTTCACAAAATTTCTAAGCTGGTAAAACGATTTACAGATATTCATTGGATTATTATTAACATGCACGCATCGATTAGCCATCCGTTGTTCAAGAATATTGATATTCATATTTCACTTGTTCATGAGACAATAGCAAATAAAATAAAATAATATTTTAATCAAATTAAGGATTTCACAAAGTCTCTTGAATAAGAATTATTAAATTCATGAAAAATGGTTGGACAGTTACACCTGTCTTCAATTAGACTTTACTATAGTGACATAATTGGCGGTAATTGTAGAGGCCGTCTTACATTAGTAAAAGTCAATGTATAGGCCATTGAATGAAAAATATCAATGCTACTTTTATAGAAATTATTATTGGCAATTTTTTTTAAACTAATCTCTTTAGTAAATTAACTTTCCTTTTATTTTAAAACTTAAGATCATGGAAGGGACGTTGCATAAAAGCCAAGGGCAATAAAATCTCGGACAGAGAGCACTTGACCAAATAGCCCACTGTAAATTCATTGTAGACAGTAGACAAAAAATGAATACATATACAAATACAAGAACAAAAAGGTTTGAATAGACTGAAAAAAACATTAACTTATGAACTGAGTGTTACACTAAGAAATAACTGAAATTACTTACCAGTTACAACACCTTGAAACACTTTTAACACAAAGATTGTCAGTAGAATCACAGATTTCATCTGTTGTTAAGAAAAAATGCTTGCAATATTTAATCAAAACAACTTTTTTTTTTATTTTTAATGCGAGCAGCTAACGACCTCAGTGTTCAGAGTTCAATCCCCCACCGCATAGAACAACTATTTTACATTAACATTGGGCTTGGGAAGAGGTGTCTGTCATCATAGCAGGATTGCGGAGCCGGAGCCGAAGAGCCGGGAGCCGCTACTTTTTGCTGAAGCAGGAGCCGAAAAAATCTTGCGGCTCCACGGCTCCCAAAAGTTTTTTTTCACAGCAGAATTTTTTTTTTAGCTTTAAAATTGCAAATTTGTTGGATTGTTTGCCTCCTACAATTTGAAATGTTGTCATTTTTACGAACGCCACAACAGTAACAGCATTTTACTGATAGCATGCACGCACATCACCACACAAAATCTTTAATGGGGAATCGTTTTGTGTTCGTTTTAAATCTTGTTTACCCTTCGAAATGTTATTTTGTTATATATAAAGTTAAAACAGTTTTATTTCATAGAATATTTGTATCAATAATTTTAAATAAATTTTTACTACAACGACAAATAGAACGCGTCATTTCGTATTATTATTTGACCGCGAATTTGTAATAGACTAAAAAATGGTCGCTTTATGTATTTAACAATTTTATTATAAACAGAATATCTAAAATAGAATAGATAAATTTATAAGGCTGTGGCTATTCGGACACGGGTCCAAATAAACTCCGATTGTTATTCGGGCCCGTGGCAAATATGCACTAAGCTTAGCTATATTTAAACTTTATTAGACAGAACCCGAAAAAATAGTTATACAGAGTCCACTTAGTGAAACCCTAGACACTGAGTAAAGATTAAATCATAAATTCAAACAATTATAAAAAAAATAAAAAAAAACAATAATAAAGTTTATGTATAGCTAAGCTAAGTGCATATTTGCCACAGGTCCGAATATTCCCATAAGCTCCTACATATTACAATAAGCTCCAAAATATTCCCATCAGCTCCTATATATTCCCATGAGGTCATACATAATCTCAAAAGCTCCTACACATACCCATAATCTTCTAAATATTCCCAAAAGCTCCTACATATTCCCATAAGCTCCTACATATTCCCATAAGCTACAACATATTCCCATAAGCTCCTAGATATTCCAATAAGTTCATACATATTCCCATAAGCTCCTACATATTCCCAAAAGCTCCTACATATACCCAAAAGCTTCTACATATTCCCATAAGCTCCTACATATTACCATAAGCTCTTAATATTCCCATAAGCTCTTACATATTCCCATAAGCTCCTAGATATTCCCATAAGTTCATACATATTCCCATCAGCTCCTAAACATTCCCATAAGCTACTACATATTCCCATAAGCTCCTACATATTCCCATAAGCTCCTTCATTATCCCATAAGCTCCTAAATATTCCCATAAGCTCCTACATATTTCCATAAGCTCCTAAATATTCCCATAAGCTCCTTCATATTCCCTTAAGCTCCTACATATTTCCATAAGCTCCTACATATCCCCATAAAATCCTACATATTGCCATAAACTCCTACATATTCCCATAAGCTCCTACATATTACAATAAGCACCTACATATTCCTATAAGCTCCGACTAATTCCCATAAAATCCTACATATTCTCATAAGCTCCTACATATTCCCATATGTTCCTACATATTCTCATAACCTCCTACATATTCCCATAAGCTCCTACATATTCCCATAAGTTCTTACATATTCCCATAAGGTCCTACATATTCCCATAAGCTCCTACATATTCCCATAAGCTCTTATATATTCCCATAAGCTCCTACATATTCCCATAAGCTCCTACATATTCCAATAAGCTCCTACATATTCCCATACGCTCGTTCTTATTCCCATAAGCTCCTACATATTCCCGTAAGCTCCTACATATTCCCATCAGCTCCTACATATTCCCATAAGCTCCTATATATTCCCTTATGCTCCTAAAGATTCCCATAAACTCCTACATATTCCCATGAGCTCCTACATATTCCCATAAGTTCCTACATATTCCCATAAGGTCCTACATATTCCCATAAGCTCCTACATATTCCCATAAGCTCTTATATATTCCCATAAGCTCCTACATATTCCCATACGCTCGTTCTTATTCCCATAAGCTCCTACATATTCCCGTAAGCTCCTACATATTCCCATAAGCTCCTACATATTCCAATAAGCTCCTACATATTCCCATACGCTCGTTCTTATTCCCATAAGCTCCTACATATTCCCGTAAGCTCCTACATATTCCCATCAGCTCCTACATATTCCCATAAGCTCCTATATATTCCCATATGCTCCTACATATTTCCATAAACTCCTACATATTCCCATGAGCTCCTACATATTCCCATAACCTCCTACATATTCCCATTTGTTCCTACATATTCACATAAGCTCCTACATATTCTCATAAACTCCTACATATTCCCATAAGTTCCTACATATTTCCATAAGCTCCTACATATTCCCATAAGCTCCTACATATTCCCATAAGCTCCTACATAATCCAATAAACTCCTAAATATTCGAAGAAGCTCCTAAATATTCCCATAAAATCATACATATTCCCATAAACTCTTACATATTTCCATAAGCTCCCACATATTACAATAAGCTCCTACATATTCCTATAAGCTCCTACATATTTCCATAAGTTCATGCATATTACTATAGGCTCCAACATATTCCCATAAGCTTCTTTATATTCCCATAAGCTCCTACATATTCCCATAAGTTCCTACATCTTCACATCATAAGCTCCCACATATTCCCATAAGCTCCTTTATATTCCCATAAGCTCCTACATATTCCCATTAGCTTCAACATATTCTCAAAAGCTCCTACATATTCCAATAAGCTCCTACATATACCCGTTCGCTCGTTCATATTCCCATATGCTCCTAAACATTCCAAGAAGCTCCTACATATTCCTTCCCATAAGCTCCTACATATTCCTATAAGCTCTTAGATATTCCCATAGACTCCTAATATTCCCATAAGCTCCTAATATTCCCCTAAGCTCCTACATCTTCCCATAAGCTCCTACATATTCCCGATAGCTCCTACATATTCTCATAAGCTCCGTCATATTCCCATAAACTCCTACATATTCCCATATGCTCCTACATATCCCCATAAGCTCCTACATATTCCCATAAGCTCCTACATATTCCCGTAAGATCCTACATTTTCTCATCAGCTCCGTCATATTCCCATAAACTCCTACATATTCCCATAAGCTCTTACATATTCACATGAGCTCCGTCATATTCCCATAAACTCCTACATATTCCCATAAGCTCTTACATATTCCCATAAGCTCATTCATATTTACATAAGCTTCGACATATTCCCTTAGATTCCTACATATTCCCATAAGCTCCTACATATTCCCATTAGTTCTTACATATTCCCATAAGCTCCTACATATTCCCAAAAGCTCCTACATATACCCAAAAGCTTCTACATATTCCCATAAGCTCCTACATATTACCATAAGCTCTTAATATTCCCATAAGCTCTTACATATTCCCATAAGCTCCTAGATATTCCCATAAGTTCATACATATTCCCATCAGCTCCTAAACATTCCCATAAGCTACTACATATTCCCATAAGCTCCTACATATTCCCATAAGCTCCTTCATTATCCCATAAGCTCCTAAATATTCCCATAAGCTCCTACATATTTCCATAAGCTCCTAAATATTCCCATAAGCTCCTTCATATTCCCTTAAGCTCCTACATATTTCCATAAGCTCCTACATATCCCCATAAAATCCTACATATTCCCATAAACTCCTACATATTCCCATAAGCTCCTACATATTACAATAAGCACCTACATATTCCTATAAGCTCCGACTAATTCCCATAAAATCCTACATATTCTCATAAGCTCCTACATATTCCCATATGTTCCTACATATTCTCATAACCTCCTACATATTCCCCTAAGCTCCTACATATTCCCATAAGTTCTTACATATTCCCATAAGGTCCTACATATTCCCATAAGCTCCTACATATTCCCATAAGCTCTTATATATTCCCATAAGCTCCTACATATTCCCTTAAGCTCCTACATATTCCAATAAGCTCCTACATATTCCGATACGCTCGTTCTTATTCCCATAAGCTCCTACATATTCCCGTAAGCTCCTACATATTCCCATCAGCTCCTACATATTCCCATAAGCTCCTATATATTCCCTTATGCTCCTAAAGATTCCCATAAACTCCTACATATTCCCATGAGCTCCTACATATTCCCATAAGTTCCTACATATTCCCATAAGATCCTACATATTCCCATAAGCTCCTACATATTCCCATAAGCTCTTATATATTCCCATAAGCTCCTACATATTCCCATACGCTCGTTCTTATTCCCATAAGCTCCTACATATTCCCGTAAGCTCCTACATATTCCCATAAGCTCCTACATATTCCAATAAGCTCCTACATATTCCCATACGCTCGTTCTTATTCCCATAAGCTCCTACATATTCCCGTAAGCTCCTACATATTCCCATCAGCTCCTACATATTCCCATAAGCTCCTATATATTCCCATATGCTCCTACATATTTCCATAAACTCCTACATATTCCCATGAGCTCCTACATATTCCCATAACCTCCTACATATTCCCATTTGTTCCTACATATTCACATAAGCTCCTACATATTCTCATAAACTCCTACATATTCCCATAAGTTCCTACATATTTCCATAAGCTCCTACATATTCCCATAAGCTCCTACATATTCCCATAAGCTCCTACATAATCCAATAAACTCCTAAATATTCGAAGAAGCTCCTAAATATTCCCATAAAATCATACATATTCCCATAAACTCTTACATATTTCCATAAGCTCCCACATATTACAATAAGCTCCTACATATTCCTATAAGCTCCTACATATTCCAATAAATTCCTACATATTCCCTTAAGCTCCTACATATTCTTATAACCTCCTACATATTAACATAAGCTCCTACATATTCCCATAAGTTCCTACATCTTCACATCATAAGCTCCCACATATTCCCATAAGCTCCTTTATATTCCCATAAGCTCCTACATATTCCCATTAGCTTCAACATATTCTCAAAAGCTCCTACATATTCCAATAAGCTCCTACATATACCCGTTCGCTCGTTCATATTCCCATATGCTCCTAAACATTCCAAGAAGCTCCTACATATTCCTTCCCATAAGCTCCTACATATTCCTATAAGCTCTTAGATATTCCCATAGACTCCTAATATTCCCATAAGCTCCTAATATTCCCCTAAGCTCCTACATCTTCCCATAAGCTCCTACATATTCCCGATAGCTCCTACATATTCTCATAAGCTCCGTCATATTCCCATAAACTCCTACATATTCCCATATGCTCCTACATATCCCCATAAGCTCCTACATATTCCCATAAGCTCCTACATATTCCCGTAAGATCCTACATTTTCTCATCAGCTCCGTCATATTCCCATAAACTCCTACATATTCCCATAAGCTCTTACATATTCACATGAGCTCCGTCATATTCCCATAAACTCCTACATATTCCCATAAGCTCTTACATATTCCCATAAGCTCATTCATATTTACATAAGCTTCGACATATTCCCTTAGATTCCTACATATTCCCATAAGCTCCTACATATTCCCATTAGTTCTTACATATTCCCATAAGCTCCTACATATTACCATAAGCACATTCATATTCCCATAAGCTCCTACAAATTCTCATAAGCTCCTACATATTCGCATTAGCTCCTACATACTCCGATACGTTCCTTCATATTCCTTCCCATAAGCTCATACAAATTCCCATAAGCTCATACATATTCCCATAAGCTCCTACATAATCCCATAAGCTCCTAAATATTCGCAGAAGCTCCTAAATATTCCCATAAAATCATACATATTCCCATAAACTTTTACATATTCCCATAAGCTTCTACATATTACAATAAGCTCCTACATATTCCTAAAAGCTCCTACATATTCCAATAAATTCCTACATATTCCCATAAGCTCCTACATATTCTTATAACCTCCTACATATTACCATAAGCTCCTACATATTCCCATAAGTTCCTACATCTTCACATCAGCTCCCACATATTCACATAAGCTCCTACATATTCCCATAAGCTCCTACATATTCCAATAAGCTCCTACATATACCCGTTCGCTCGTACATATTCCCATATGTTCCTACATATTCCCGATAGCTCCTAAATATTCTCATAAGCTCCGTCATATTCCCATAAACTACTACATATTCCCATATGCTCCTACATATTCCCATAAGCTCCTACATTTTCTCATAAGCTCCGTCATATTCCCATAAACTCCTACATATTCCCATAAGCTCTTACATATTCACATGAGCTCCGTCATATTCCCATAAACTCCTACATATTCCCGTAAGCTCTTATATATTCCCATAAGCTCCTTCATATTTACATAAGCTTCTACATATTCCCTAAAGTTCCTACATATTCCCATAAGCTCCTACATATTCCCATTAGTTCTTACATATTCCCATAAGCTCCTACATATTCCCATAAGCACATTCATATTCACATAAGCTCCTACATATTCTCATAAGCTCCTACATATTTCTTCCCATAAGCATCTACATATTCCCATAAGCTCCTATATATTCGCATTAGCTCCTACATACTCCGATACGATCCTTCATATTCCTTCCCATAAGCTCATACAAATTCCCATAAGCTCATACATATTCCTTCCCATAAGCTCCAAATATTCCCATAACCTCCTATATATTCCCAAAAGCTACTACATATTCCCATAAGCTCCTACATATTCCCATCAGCTCTAACATATTCCCATAAGCTCCTATATATTCCCATTAGCTCCTAAATATTCCCGTAAGCTCCTACATATTTCCATGAGCTGCTACGTATTCCCATAAGCCCCTACATATTCCCATAAAATAATACATATTCCCATTAAATCCTACATATTCCCATAAGCTCCTTTATATTCCCATAAGCTCCTACATATTCCTTTTCATAAGCTACTACATATTCCGATAAACACCTACATATTCCCATAAGCTCCTACGTATTCCCATAAGCTCCTAAATAATCCCAATAGTTCCGTCATGTTCCCATAAACTTCTACATATTCCCATAAGCTCCTACATATTCTCATAAGCTCCTACATATTTCTTCCCATAAGCTCTTATATATTACTTAAGCTCCTACATATTCGCATTAGCTCCTACATACTCCCATAAGCTCCTTCATATTCCTTCCCATAATCACATACAAATTCACATAAGCTCCTACATATTACTTCCCATAAGATCCAAATATTCCCATAAGTTCCTACATATTCCCATTAGATTCTACATATTCCCATAAGCTCCTACATATTCCCATAAGCTCCTACATATTACCATAAGCTCCTACATATTCCTTTTCATAAGCTACTACATATTCCGATAAACACCTACATATTCCCATAAGCTCCTACGTATTCCCATAAGCTCCTACATATTCCCATAAGCTTTTTCATTTTCCCATTAGCTAGTACAATTTCCCATAAGCACTTACATATTCCCATTAGCTCATTCATATTCCCATAAGCTCCTACATATTCCCATAAGCTCTAAAATATTCCCATAAGCTCCTAAATAATCCCATTAGCTCCTAAGTATTCCCGTAAGCTCTTTCATCATTACATAAGCTCCTACATATTCACTTAAGCTCCTTCATATTCCCTTAAGCTCCTACATATTCGCTTTGGCCTCTACATATTCCCATAAGCTCCTACATATTCCCATAAACTCCTACATATTCCCATAAGCTCTTACATAATCCCATAATCTCCTACATATTCCCATAAGCTCCTACATATTTCCATTAGCTCCTACATATTCCCATAAGCTCCTACATTTTTTTAATAAGCTCCTACATAAACCCATACCCTCGTTCATATTTCCATTAGCTCCTACATTTTCCCGTAAGCTCCTACATATTCCCATGAGCTCCTACATATTCTCATAAGCTCGTACATATTTCTTCCCATAAGCTCCTACATATTCCCATAAAAACCTATATATTTCCATAAGTTCCTAAAAATTCCTATAGGCTCCTACATATTCCCTTAAGCTCCTATATATTTCCATGAGCTCTTACATAATCCCATGAGCTCCTACATATTCCCATAGCTCCAACATATTCCCTTTAGCTCCTACATATTCCCATAAGCTCCTACATATTCCTTCTCATATGCTACTACATATTCCGATAAACTCCTCCATATTGCCATAAGCTCCTATATATTTCTATGTGCTCCCACATATTCCCATAAGCTCCTAAATAATCCCATTAGTTCCTAAGTATTCCCGTAAGCTCCTTCATATTTTCATCAGCTAGTACATATTCCAATAAGCTCCTACATATTCCCAAAATCTTCTACACATTCCAATTAGCTCCTACATATTCCTACACGCTCGTTCATATTCCCATAAGCTCCTACATATTCCCGTAAGCTCCTATATACTCCCATTAGCTCCTACATATTCCCATAAGCTCCTACATATTCCCATAAGCTCCTATATATTCCCATAAGCTCCTACATATTCCTTCCAATAAGCTCCTACATATTCCCATGAGCTCCTACATATTCCCATATGTTCCTACACATTCCCATAAGCCCCTACATATTCTCATAACCTCCTACATATTCCAATAAGCTCCTATATATTCCCATAAGCTCCTACATATTCCCATAAGCTCCCTAATATTCCCATAAGCTCCCACATATTCTCACAAGCTCCTACAAATTCCCATGAGCTCCTAAATAATCCCATTAGCTCCTAAGTATTCTCGTAAGCTCCTTCATATTTCCATAAGCTAGTACATATTCCCTTAAGCTCCTATATATTTCCATGAGCTCCTACATATTCCCATAAGCTCCTATATATTCCTATAAGCTCCTACATATTCCAATAAGCTCCTACATATTTCCATTAGCTCCTAATATTCCCATGAGCTCCAACATATTCCCATATGTTTCTACACATTCCCAAAAACTCCTACATATTCTCATAACCTCCTACATATTCCAATAAGCTCCTATATATTCCCATAAGCTCCTACATATTCCCATAAGCTCCTTCTTATTCCCATAAAATCCTACATATTGCCATAAGCTCCTACACATTCCCATATGTTCCTACATATTCCCATCAGCTCCTACATATTCTCATAACCCCCAACATAATCCCATAAGCTCCTACATGTTCCCATTAGTTCCTACATATTACCATAAGCTCGTACATAATCCCATAAGCTCCTACATATTCCCATAAATTCCTACATATTCCCATAATCTCCTACATTTTCCCATAAGCTCCTACATATTTCCCTAAGCTCCTAAATAATCACGATAGCTCCGTCATGTTCCCATAAACTTCTACATATTCCCATAAGCTCTTACATATTCACATAAGCTCCGTCATTTTCCCAATAACTCCTACATATTCCCGTAAGCTCCAACATTTTCCCATAAGCTCCATCATATTCACATACAATTCTACATATTCCCATGAGCTCCCACACATTCCCATAAGCTCCTACATATTCCCATAAGCTCCAACATTTTCCCATAAGCTCCGTCATATTCCCATAAAATTCTACATATTCCCATAAGCTCCTACATATTCCCATAAGCTCATACATATTTCCGTAAACTCTTACATATTCCAATAAGCTCCTACATATTTACATAAGCTCCAAATATTCCTATAAGCTCCTATATATTCCCATTATCTCCTACATATTCCCATAAGCTCCTTCATATTTCCATAAGCCCCTACATATTACCATAAGTTCCTAAATATTCCCCTAAGCTCCTACATATTCCCATAAGCTCCTACATATTCCCATAAGCTCCTACATATTCCTTCTTATAAGCTACTACATATTCCGATAAACTCCTACATATTCCCATAAGCTCCAACATTTTCCCATAAGCTCCGTCATATTCCCATAAAATTCTACATATTCCCATAAGCTCCTACATATTCCCATAATCTCATACATATTTCCGTAAACTCTTACATATTCCCATAAGCTCCTACATATTTCCATAAGCTCCAAATATTCCCACAAGCTCCTATATATTCCCATAATCTCCTACATATTCCCATAAGCTCCTTCATACTTCCATAAGCTCCTACATATTACCATAAGTTCCTATATATTCCCATCAGCGCCTACATATTCCAATAAGCTCCTACATATTCCCTTAAGCTCCTACTTATTCCCATAAGCTCCTACATATTCCTTCTCATAAGCTACTACATATTCCGATAAACTCCTACATATTCCCATAAGCTCCTACATATTCCCGTAAGCTTCTACATATTCTCATAAGCTCCGTTATTTTCCAATAAATTCCTACATATTCCCAAAAGCTCTTACATATTCCCATAAGCTCTGTCATATTCCCATAAATTACTACATATTCCCATAAGTTCTTACATATTCCAATAAGCTCCTTCATATTTACATAAGCTTCCACACATTCCCTTAAGTTTCTACATACTCCTATAAGCTTCTACATATTCCCATAAGCTCCTACATATTCCCATGATCTCCTACATATTGCCATAAGCTCCTACATATTCCCATATGTTCCTACATATTCCCATCAGCTCCTACATATTCTCATAACCCCCTACATAATCCCATAAGCTCCTACATGTTCCCATTAGCTACTACATATTCCCATAAGCTCGTACACATTCCCATAAGCTCCTACATATTCCCATAAATTCCTACATATTCCCATATTCTCCTAATATTCCCATAAGCTTCTACATATTCCCCTAAGCTCCTAGATAATCACAATAGCTCCGTCATGTTCCCATAAACTTCTACAAATTCCCATAAGCTCTTACATATTCACATAAGCTCCGTCATTTTCCCATTAACTCCTACATATTCCCGTAAGCTCCAACATTTTCCCATAAGCTCCGTCATATTCCCATACAATTCTACATATTCCCATGAGCTCCCACACATTCCCATAAGCTCCTACATATTCCCATAAGCTCCGACATTTTCCCATAAGCTCCGTCATATTCCCATAAAATTCAACATATTCCCATAAGCTCCTACATATTCCCATAAGCTCAAACATATTTCCGTAAACTCTTACATATTCCCATAAGCTCCTACATATTTCCATAAGCTCCAAAAATTCCCATAAGCTCCTATATATTCCCATAATCTCCTACATATTCCCATAAGTTCCTTCATATTTCCATAAGCTCCTACATATTACCATATGTTCCTATATATTTCCATAAGCTCCTACATATTCCCATTAGCTCCTACATATTCCCTAAAGCTCCTACATATTCCCATAAGCTCCTACAAATTCCTTCTCATAAGCTACTACATATTCCGATAAACTCCTATATATTCCCATAAGCTCCAACATTTTCCCATAAGCTTCCTCATATTCCCATAAAATTCTACATATTCCCATAAGCTCCTACATATTCCCATAAGCTTATACATATTTTCGTAAACTCTTACATATTCCCATAAGCTCCTACATATTTCCATAAGCTCCAAATATTCCCATAAGCTCCTATATATTCCCATAATCTCCTAAATATTCCCATAAGCTCCATCATATTTCCATAAGCTCCTACATATTACCATAAGTTCCTATATATTCCCATAAGCTCCTACATATTCCCATAAGCTCTTGCATATTCCCATAAGCTTTTTCATTTTCCCATAATCTCCTACAATTTCCCATAAGCATTTACATATTCCCATAAGCTCCTACATATTTCCATAAGCTCCTACATATTCCCATATGTTTCTACATATTCCCAAAAGCTCCTACATATTCTCATAAACTCACACATATTCCCATAAGCTCCTTCATATTCCCATAAGCTCCTAAACATTCCCAGAAGCTCCTACATATTCCGTCCCATAAGCTCCTACATATCCCCATAAGCTCTTAGATATTCCCATAGACTCCTAATATTCCCATAAGCTCCTAGACATTACAAAAACCTCCTACATATTCCCATAAGCTCCTAAATATTCCCAAAAGCTCCTACATATTCCCGTAAGCTCCTACATATTCCCATAAGCTCCTACATATTCCCATAAGCTCCTTTATAATCCCTTAAGCTCCAACATATTCCCGTAAGCTCCTACATATTCCCATGAGCTGCTACAAATTCCCATAATATCCTACTTTTTCCCATAAGCTCCTATATATTTCAATCAGCTCCTACATATTCCCATAAGCTCCTATATATTCCCATAATCTCCTACATATTCCCAACAGCTCCGTCTTATTCCCATAAACTCCTACATATTCCCATAAGCTCCTACATATTCCCATAAGCTACTACATATTCCCATAAGCTCCTACATATTTCCGTAAGCTTCTACATATTCTCATAAGCTCCGTCATTTTCCCATAAATTCCTACATATTCCCAAAAGCTCTTACATATTCCCATAAGCTCCGTCATATTCCCATAAACTACTACATATTCCCATAAGTTCTTACTTATTCATATAAGCTCCTTCATATTTACAAAAGCTTCCACACATTCCCTTAAGTTCCTACATACTCCTATATGCTTCTACATATTCCCATTAGCTCCTACATATTCCCATAAGCTCCTACATATTTCCATAAGCTTATTCATATTCCCATAAGCTCCTACATATTCTCATAAGCTCCTACATATTTCTTCCCATAAGATCCTACATATTCCCATAAATTCTTACATATTCCCATAATCTCCTACATATTCCCATAAGCTCCTACATATTCCACTAAGCTCCTAAATAATCCCAATAGCTCCGTCATGTTACCATAAACTTATACATATTCCCATAAGCTCTTACATATTCACAAAAGCTCCGTCTTTTTCCTATTAACTCCTACAAATTCCCGTAAGCTCCAACATTTTCCGATAAGCTCCGTCATATTTCCATAAAATTCTACATATTCCCATGAGCTCCCACATATTCCCATAAGCTACTACATATTCCCATAAGCTCATACATATTTCCGCAAACTCTTACATATTCCCATAAGCTCCTACATAATTCCATAAGTTCCTAATATTCCTCTAAGCTCCTATATATTCCCATAATCTCCTACATATTCCCATAAGCTCCTTCATATTTCCATAAGCTCCTACATATTACCATAAGTTCCTATATATTCCCATAAGCTCCTACATATTCCCTTTAGCTTCTACATATTCCCATAAGCTCCTACATATTCCCATAAGCTTTTACATATTCCTTCTCATAAGCTACTACATATTCCGATAAACTCCTACATATTCCCATAAGCTCCTGTATATTTTTATGTGCTCCCACATATTCCCATAAGCTCCTACGTATTCCCATAAGCTCCTATATAATCCCATTAGCTCCTAAGTATTCCCGTAAGCTCCTTCATATTTCCATCAGCTAGTACATATTCCCTTAAGCTCCTACATATTCCATTAAGCTCCTACATATTCGCTTCAGCTCCTACATATTCCCATAAACTCCTACATATTACCATATGCTCCTACATAGTTCCATAAGCTCCTATATATTCACATAAGCTCCTACATATTCCTTTCAATTAGCCCCTACATATTCCCATAATCTTCTACACATTCCCGTAAGCTCCTACATATTTCCATAAGATCCTACATATTTCCATAAGCTCCTACATATTCCCATGAGCTCCTACATATTCCCATATGTTCCTACACATTCCCATAAGCCCCTACATATTCTCATAACCTCCTACATATTCCCATAAGCTCCTACATATTCCTTCCAATAAGCTCTTACTTATTCCCATAAACTTCTACACTTTCCCTTAAGCTCCTACATATACCCATTAGGTCCTACATATTCCCATAAGCTCCTACATATTCCAATTAGCTCCTACTTATTCCCATACGCTCGTTCATATTCCCATAAGCTTCTACATATTCCCGTAAGCTCCTACATATTCCCATGAGCTCCTACATATTCTCATAAGCTCCTACATATTACCATAAGTTCCTATATATTCCCATAAGCTCCTACATATTCCCTTTAGCTTCTACATATTCCAATAAGCTCCTACATATTCCCATAAGCTCTCACATATTCCCATAAGCTCCTACATATTCCTTCTCATAAGCTCCTACATAATTCCATAAGTTCCTAATATTCCTCTAAGCTCCTATATATTCCCACAATCTCCTACATATTCCCATAAGCTCCTTCATATTTCCATAAGCTCCTACATATTACCATAAGTTCCTATATATTCCCATAAGCTCCTACATATTCCCTTTAGCTTCTACATATTCCCATAAGCTCCTACATATTCCCATAAGCTTTTACATATTCCTTCTCATAAGCTACTACATATTCCGATAAACTCCTAGATATTCCCATAAGCTCCTATATATTATTATGTGCTCCCACATATTCCCATAAGCTTCTACGTATTCCCATAAGCTCCTAAATAATCCCATTAGCTCCTAAGTATTCCCGTAAGCTCCTTCATATTTCCATCAGCTAGTACATATTCCCTTAAGCTCCTACATATTCCATTAAGCTTCTACATATTCGCTTTAGCTCCTACATATTCCCATAAGCTCCTACATATTTCCATAAGCTCCTACATATTCCCATATGCTCCTACATATTTGCATAAGGTCTTATATATTCACATAAGCTCCTACATATTCCTTCCAATAAGCTCCTACATATTCCCATAAACTTCTACACATTCCCTTAAGCTCCTACAAATACCCAACAGCTCCTACATATTCCCATAAGCTCCTACATATTCCAATTAGCTCCTACATATTCCTATACGCTCGTTCATATTCCCATAAGCTCCTACATATTCCCGTAAGCTCCAACATATTCCCATGAGATCCTACATATTTCCATAAGCTCCTACATATTCCCATGAGCTCCTACATATTCCCATATGTTCCTACACATTCCCATAAGCCCCTACATATTCTCATAACCTCCTACATATTCCAATAATCTCCTATATTTTCCCATAAGCTCCTACATATTCCCATAAGCTCCTTCATATTCCCATGAGCTCCTACATATTCCCATGATTTTCAACATATTCCCATATTTTCCTATATATTCCCATAAGCTCCTACATATTCCGTCTCATAATCTACTACATATTCCGATAAACTCCTACATATTCCCATAAGCTCCTATATATTTCCATGTGCTCCCACATACTCCCATAAACTCCTACGTATTCCCATAAGCTCCTACATATTCCCATAAGCTTTTTCATTTTCCTATAAGCTCCCACATATTCCTACAAGCTCCTACATATTCCCATAAGCTCCTAAATAATCCCATTAGCTCCTATGAATTCCCGTAAGCTCTTTCATATTTCCATAAGATAGTACATATTCCCTTAAGCTCCTACATATTCCATTAAGCTCCTACATATTCGCTTTAGCTCCTACATATTCCCATAAGCTCCTATATTTTCCCATAAGCTCCTACATATTCCCATAAGCTCCTACATATTCCCATAAGCTCCTTTATATTCCCATAAGCTCCTACATATTCCTTCAAATAAGCTCCTACTTATTCCCATAATCTTCTACACATTCCCTTAAGCTCCTACATATACCCATTAGGTCCTACATATTCCCATAAGCTCCTACATAATCCCATAAGCTCTTACATATTCCAAAAAATTCCAATTAGCTCCTACTTATTCCCATACGCTTGTTCATATTCCCATAAGCTCCTACATATTCCCGTAAGCTCCTACATATTTTCATGAGCTCCTACATATTACCATAAGCTCCTATATATTCCCATAAGCTCTTACATATTCCCATAAGCTCCTTCATATTTACATAAGCTTCTAAATATTCCCTTAAGTTCCTACATATTCCCATAAGCTCCTACATATTCCCAATAGTTTTTACATATTCCCATAAGCTCCTACATATTCCCATAAGCTCATTCATATTCCCATAAGCTCCTACATATTCTCATAAGCTCCTACATATTTCTTCCCATAAGCTCTTACATATTCACATAAGCTCCGTCATTTTCCCATTAACTCCTACATATTCCCGTAAGCTCCAACATTTTCCCATAAGCTCCGTCATATTCCCATACAATTCTACATATTCCCATGAGCTCCCACACATTCCCATAAGCTCCTACATATTCCCATAAGCTCCAACATTTTCCCATAAGCTCCGTCATATTCCCATAAAATTCAACATATTCCCATAAGCT
This sequence comes from Bulinus truncatus, assembly GCA_021962125.1. NCBI lineage: Eukaryota > Metazoa > Mollusca > Gastropoda > Planorbidae > Bulinus > Bulinus truncatus. The sequence continues at coordinate 158,510 of JAGDYQ010000077.1, read as the reverse complement.
CCTACATATTCCCATAAGCTCAAACATATTTCCATAAACTCTTACATATTCCCATAAGCTCCTACATATTTCCATAAGCTCCAAAAATTCCCATAAGCTCCTATATATTCCCATAATCTCCTACATATTCCCATAAGTTCCTTCATATTTCCATAAGCTCCTACATATTACCATATGTTCCTATATATTCCATAAGCACCTACATATTCCCATAAGCTCCTACATATTCCCCTAAGCTCCCTACATATTCCCATAAGCTCCTACAAATTCCTTCTCATAAGCTACTACATATTCCGATAAACTCCTATATATTCCCAAAAGCTCCAACATTTCCCATAAGCTCCCTCATATTCCCATAAAATGCTACATATTCCCATAAGCTCCTACATATTCCCATAAAGCTTATACATATTTTCGTAAACTCTTACATATTCCCATAAGCTCCTACATATTTCCATAAGCTCCAAATATTCCCATAAGCTCCTATATATTCCCATAATCTCCTAAATATTCCCATAAGCTCCATCATATTTCCATAAGCTCCTACATATTACCATAAGTTCCTATATATTCCCATAAGCTCCTACATATTCCCATAAGCTCCTACATATTCCCATAAGCCTTTTTCATTTTCCCATAATCTCCTACAATTTCCCATAAGCACTTACATATTCCCATAAGCTCCTACATATTCCCATAAGCTCCTACATATTCCCATATGTTTCTACATATTCCCAAAAGCTCCTACATATTCTCATAACCTCACACATATTCCCATAAAGCTCCCTTCATTATTCCCATAAGCTCCTAAACATTCCCAGAAGCTCCTACATATTCCGTCCCATAAGCTCCTACATATCCCCATAAGCTCTTAGATATTCCCATAGACTCCTAATATTCCCATAAGCTCCTACATATTACAATAACCTCCTACATATTCCCATAAGCTCCTAAATATTCCCAAAAGCTCCCCACATATTCCCGTAAGCTCCTACATATTCCCATAAGCTCCTACATATTCCCATAAGCTCCTTTATAATCCGTTAAGCTCCAACATATTCCCGTAAGCTCCTACATATTCCCATGAGCTGCTACAAATTCCCATAATATCCTACTTTTTCCCATAAGCTCCTACATATTTCAATCAGCTCCTACATATTCCCATAAGCTCCTATATATTCCCATAATCTCCTACATATTCCCAACAGCTCCGTCATATTCCCATAAACTCCTACATATTCCCATAAGCTCCTACATATTCCCATAAGCTACTACATATTCCCATAAGCTCCTACATATACCCATTAGGTCCTACACATTCCCATAAGCTCCTACATAATCCCATAAGCTCTTACATATTCAAAAAATTCCAATTAGCTCCTACTTATTCCCATACGCTTGTTCATATTCCCATAAGCTCCTACATATTCCCGTAAGCTCCTACTATTTTCATGAGCTCCTACATATTACCATAAGCTCTCATATATTCCATAAGCTCTTACATATAGCCCATAAGCTCCTTCATATTTACATAAGCTTCTAAAATATTCCCTTAAGTTCCTACATATTCCCATAAGCTCCTACATATTCCCAATAGTTTTTACATATTCCCATAAGCTCCTACCATATTCCCATAAGCTCATTCATATTCCCATAAGCTCCTACATATTCCTACTCATAAGCTCCTACATATTTCTTCCCATAAGCTCTTACATATTCACATAAGCTCCGTCATTTTCCCAGTAACTCCCTACATATTCCCATTAGCTCCAACATTTTCCCATAAGCTCAATCATATTCCCATACAATTCTACATATTCCCATGAGCTCCCACATTCCCATAAGCTCCTACATATTCCCATAAGCTCCAACATTTTCCCATAAAGCTCCGTCATATTCCCATAAAATTCAACATATTCCCATAAGCTCCTACATATTCCCATAAGCTCAAACATATTTCCATAAACTCTTACATATTCCCATAAGCTCCTACATATTTCCATAAGCTCCAAAAATTCCCATAAGCTCCTATATATTCCCATAATCTCCTTCCATATTCCCATAAGTTCCTTCCATATTTCCATAAAGAAGCTCCTACATATTACCATATGTTCCTATATATTCCCATAAGCACCTACATATTCCCATAAGCTCCTACATATTCCCTAAGCTCCTACATATTCCCATAAGCTCCTACAAATTCCTTCTCATAAGCTACTACATATTCCGATAAACTCCTATATATTCCCAAAAGCTCCAACATTTTCCCATAAGCTCCCTCATATTCCCATAAAATGCTACATATTCCATGAGCTCCTACATATTCCCATAAGCTTATACATATTTTCGTAAACTCTTACATATTCCCATAAGCTCCTACATATTTCCATAAGCTCCAAATATTCCCATAAGCTCCTATATATTCCATAATCTCCTAAATATTCCCATAAGCTCCATCATATTTCCATAAGCTCCTACATATTACCATAAGTTCCTATATATTCCATAAGCTCCTACATATTCCCATAAGCTCCTACATATTCCCATAAGCTTTTTCATTTTCCCATAATCTCCTACAATTTCCCATAAGCACCTACATATTCCCATAAGCTCCTACATATTCCCATAAGCTCCTACATATTCCCATATGTTTCTACATATTCCCAAAAGCTCCTACATGTTCTCATAACCTCACACATATTCCCATGAGCTCCTTCATATTCCCATAAGCTCCTAAACATTCCCAGAAGCTCTCTTCATATTCCGTCCCATAAGACTCCTACATATCCCCATAGGCTCTTAGATATTCCCATAGACTCCTAATATTCCCATAGGCTCCTACATATTACAATAACCTCCTACATATTCCCATAAGCTCCTAAATATTCCCAAAAGCTCCTACATATTCCCGTAAGCTCCTACATATTCTCATAAGCTCCTACATATTCCCATAAGCTCCTTTATAATCCCTTAAGCTCCAACATATTCCCGTAAGCTCCTACATATTCCCATGAGCTGCTACAAATTCCCATAATATCCTACTTTTTCCCATAAGCTCCTACATATTTCAATCAGCTCCTACATATTCCCATAAGCTCCTATATATTCCCATAATCTCCTACATATTCCCAACAGCTCCGTCATATTCCCATAAACTCCTACATATTCCCATAAGCTCCTACATATTCCCATAAGCTACTACATATTCCCATAAGCTCCTACATATTTCCGTAAGCTTCTACATATTCTCATAAGCTCCGTCATTTTCCCATAAATTCCTACATATTCCCCTAAGCTCCTACATATTCCCATAAGCTCCTACAAATTCCTTCTCATAAACTACTACATATTCCCATAAGTTCTTACATATTCATATAAGCTCCTTCATATTTACATAAGCTTCCACACATTCCCTTAAGTTCTTACATACTCCTATATGCTTCTACATATTCCCATTAGCTCCTACATATTCCCATAAGCTCCTACATATTTCCATAAGCTTATTCATATTCCCATAAGCTCCTACATATTCTCATAAGCTCCTATATATTTCTTCCCATAAGCTCCTACATATTCCCATAAATTCTTACATATTCCCATAATCTCCTACATATTCCCATAAGCTCCTACATATTCCACTAAGCTCCTAAATAATCCCAATAGCTCCGTCATGTTACCATAAACTTATACATATTCCCATAAGTTCTTACATATTCACAAAAGCTCCGTCTTTTTCCTATTAACTCCTACAAATTCCCGTAAGCTCCAACATTTTCCGATAAGCTCCGTCATATTTCCATAAAATTCTACATATTCCCATGAGCTCCCACATATTCCCATAAGCTACTACATATTCCCATAAGCTCATACATATTTCCGCAAACTCTTACATATTCCCATAAGCTCCTACATAATTCCATAAGTTCCTAATATTCCTCTAAGCTCCTATATATTCCCATAATCTCCTACATATTCCCATAAGCTCCTTCATATTTCCATAAGCTCCTACATATTACCATAAGTTCCTATATATTCCCATAAGCTCCTACATATTCCCTTTAGCTTCTACATATTCCCATAAGCTCTTACATATTCCCATAAGCTTTTACATATTCCTTCTCATAAGCTACTACATATTCCGATAAACTCCTACATATTCCCATAAGCTCCTGTATATTTTTATGTGCTCCCACATATTCCCATAAGCTCCTACGTATTCCCATAAGCTCCTATATAATCCCATTAGCTCCTAAGTATTCCCGTAAGCTCCTTCATATTTCCATCAGCTAGTACATATTCCTTTAAGCTCCTACATATTCCATTAAGCTCCTACATATTCGCTTTAGCTCCTACATATTCCCATAAAATCCTACATATTACCATATGCTCCTTCATAGTTCCATAAGCTCCTATATATTCACATAAGCTCCTACATATTCCTTTCAATTAGCCCCTACATATTCCCATAATCTTCTACACATTCCCGTAAGCTCCTACATATTCCCATGAGATCCTACATATTTCCATAAGCTCCTACATATTCCCATGAGCTCCTACATATTCCCATATGTTCCTACACATTCCCATAAGCCCCTACATATTCTCATAACCTCCTACATATTCCCATAATCTCCTACATATTCCTTCCAATAAGCTCCTACTTATTCCCATAATCTTCTACACTTTCCCTTAAGCTCCTACATATACCCATTAGGTCCTACATATTCCCATAAGCTCCTACATATTCCAATTAGCTCCTACATATTCCTATACGCTCGTTCATATTCCCATAAGCTCCTACATATTCCCGTAAGCTCCAACATATTCCCATGAGATCCTACATATTTCCATAAGCTCCTACATATTCCCATGAGCTCCTACATATTCCCATATGTTCCTACACATTCCCATAAGCCCCTACATATTCTCATAACCTCCTACATATTCCAATAATCTCCTATATTTTCCCATAAGCTCCTACATATTCCCATAAGCTCCTTCATATTCCCACTTGAGCTCCTCCATATTCCCATGATTTTCAACATATTCCCATATTTTCCTATATATTCCCATAAAGCTCCTACATATTCCGTCTCATAATCTACTACATATTCCGATAAACTCCTACATATTCCCATAAGCTCCTACTATATTTCCATGTGCTCCCACATACTCCCATAAACTCCTACGTATTCCCACACATAAGCTCCTACATATTCCCATAAGCTTTTTCATTTTCCTATAAGCTCCCACATATTCCCTACAAGCTCCTACATATGTCCCATAAGCTCCTAAATAATCCCATTAGCTCCTATGAATTCCCGTAAGCTCTTTCATATTTCCATAAGATATTACATATTCCCTTAAAAGCTCCTCCATTTTCCATTAAGCTCCTACATATTCGCTTTAGCTCCTACCTATTCCCATAAGCTCCTATATTTTCCCATAAGCTCCTACATATTCCCATAAGCTCCTACATATTCCCATAAGCTCTTCTGTATATTCCCATTAGCTCCTACATATTCCTTCAAATAAGCTCCTACTTATTCCCATAATCTTCTACACATTCCCTTAAGCTCCTACATATACCCATTAGGTCCTACATATTCCCATAAGCTCCTACATAATCCCATAAGCTCTTACATATTCCAAAAAATTCCAATTAGCTCCTACTTATTCCCATACGCTTGTTCAAATTCCCATAAGCTCCTACATATTCCCGTAAGCTCCTACATATTTTCATGAGCTCCTACATATTACCATAAGCTCCTATATATTCCCATAAGCTCTTACATATTCCCATAAGCTCCTTCATATTTACATAAGCTTCTAAATATTCCCTTAAGTTCCTACATATTCCCATAAGCTCCTACATATTCCCAATAGTTTTTACATATTCCCATAAGCTCCTACATATTCCCATAAGCTCCTACATATTCCACTAAGCTCCTAAATAATCCCAATAGCTCCGTCATGTTACCATAAACTTATACATATTCCCATAAGCTCTTACATATTCACAAAAGCTCCGTCTTTTTCCTATTAACTCCTACAAATTCCCGTAAGCTCCAACATTTTCCGATAAGCTCCGTCATATTTCCATAAAATTCTACATATTCCCATGAGCTCCCACATATTCCCATAAGCTACTACATATTCCCATAAGCTCATACATATTTCCGCAAACTCTTACATATTCCCATAAGCTCCTACATAATTCCATAAGTTCCTAATATTCCTCTAAGCTCCTATATATTCCCATAATCTCCTACATATTCCCATAAGCTCCTTCATATTTCCATAAGCTCCTACATATTACCATAAGTTCCTATATATTCCCATAAGCTCCTACATATTCCCTTTAGCTTCTACATATTCCCATAAGCTCCTACATATTCCCATAAGCTTTTACATATTCCTTCTCATAAGCTACTACATATTCCGATAAACTCCTACATATTCCCATAAGCTCCTGTATATTTTTATGTGCTCCCACATATTCCCATAAGCTCCTACGTATTCCCATAAGCTCCTATATAATCCCATTAGCTCCTAAGTATTCCCGTAAGCTCCTTCATATTTCCATCAGCTAGTACATATTCCCTTAAGCTCCTACATATTCCATTAAGCTCCTACATATTCGCTTCAGCTCCTACATATTCCCATAAACTCCTACATATTACCATATGCTCCTACATAGTTCCATAAGCTCCTATATATTCACATAAGCTCCTACATATTCCTTTCAATTAGCCCCTACATATTCCGATAATCTTCTACACATTCCCGTAAGCTCCTACATATTTCCATAAGATCCTACATATTTCCATAAGCTCCTACATATTCCCATGAGCTCCTACATATTCCCATATGTTCCTACACATTCCCATAAGCCCCTACATATTCTCATAACCTCCTACATATTCCCATAAGCTCCTACATATTCCTTCCAATAAGCTCTTACTTATTCCCATAAACTTCTACACTTTCCCTTAAGCTCCTACATATACCCATTAGGTCCTACATATTCCCATAAGCTCCTACATATTCCAATTAGCTCCTACTTATTCCCATACGCTCGTTCATATTCCCATAAGCTTCTACATATTCCCGTAAGCTCCTACATATTCCCATGAGCTCCTACATATTCTCATAAGCTCCTACATATTACCATAAGTTCCTATATATTCCCATAAGCTCCTACATATTCCCTTTAGCTTCTACATATTCCAATAAGCTCCTACATATTCCCATAAGCTCTCACATATTCCCATAAGCTCCTACATATTCCTTCTCATAAGCTCCTACATAATTCCATAAGTTCCTAATATTCCTCTAAGCTCCTATATATTCCCATAATCTCCTACATATTCCCATAAGCTCCTTCATATTTCCATAAGCTCCTACATATTACCATAAGTTCCTATATATTCCCATAAGCTCCTACATATTCCCTTTAGCTTCTACATATTCCCATAAGCTCCTACATATTCCCATAAGCTTTTACATATTCCTTCTCATAAGCTACTACATATTCCGATAAACTCCTAGATATTCCCATAAGCTCCTATATATTATTATGTGCTCCCACATATTCCCATAAGCTTCTACGTATTCCCATAAGCTCCTAAATAATCCCATTAGCTCCTAAGTATTCCCGTAAGCTCCTTCATATTTCCATCAGCTAGTACATATTCCCTTAAAGCTCCTACATATTCCATTAAGCTTCTACATATTCGCTTTAGCTCCTACATATTCCCATAAGCTCCTACATATTTCCATAAGCTCCTACATATTCCCATATGCTCCTACATATTTGCATAAGGTCTTATATATTCACATAAGCTCCTACATATTCCTTCCAATAAGCTCCTACATATTCCCATAAACTTCTACACATTCCCTTAAGCTCCTACAAATACCCAACAGCTCCTACATATTCCCATAAGCTCCTACATATTCCAATTAGCTCCTACATATTCCTATACGCTCGTTCATATTCCCATAAGCTCCTACATATTCCCGTAAGCTCCAACATATTCCCATGAGATCCTACATATTTCCATAAGCTCCTACATATTCCCATGAGCTCCTACATATTCCCATATGTTCCTACACATTCCCATAAGCCCCTACATATTCTCATAACCTCCTACATATTCCAATAATCTCCTATATTTTCCCATAAGCTCCTACATATTCCCATAAGCTCCTTCATATTCCCATGAGCTCCTACATATTCCCATGATTTTCAACATATTCCCATATTTTCCTATATATTCCCATAAGCTCCTACATATTCCGTCTCATAATCTACTACATATTCCGATAAACTCCTACATATTCCCATAAGCTCCTATATATTTCCATGTGCTCCCACATACTCCCATAAACTCCTACGTATTCCCATAAGCTCCTACATATTCCCATAAGCTTTTTCATTTTCCTATAAGCTCCCACATATTCCTACAAGCTCCTACATATTCCCATAAGCTCCTAAATAATCCCATTAGCTCCTATGAATTCCCGTAAGCTCTTTCATATTTCCATAAGATAGTACATATTCCCTTAAGCTCCTATATATTCCATTAAGCTCCTACATATTCGCTTTAGCTCCTACATATTCCCATAAGCTCCTATATTTTCCCATAAGCTCCTACATATTCCCATAAGCTCCTACATATTCCCATAAGCTCCTTTATATTCCCATAAGCTCCTACATATTCCTTCAAATAAGCTCCTACTTATTCCCATAATCTTCTACACATTCCCTTAAGCTCCTACATATACCCATTAGGTCCTACATATTCCCATAAGCTCCTACATAATCCCATAAGCTCTTACATATTCCAAAAAATTCCAATTAGCTCCTACTTATTCCCATACGCTTGTTCATATTCCCATAAGCTCCTACATATTCCCGTAAGCTCCTACATATTTTCATGAGCTCCTACATATTACCATAAGCTCCTATATATTCCCCTAAGCTCTTACACATATTCCCATAAGCTCCTTCATATTTACATAAGCTTCTAAATATTCCCTTAAGTTCCTACATATTCCCATAAGCTCCTACATATTCCCAATAGTTTTTACATATTCCCATAAGCTCCTACATATTCCCATAAGCTCATTCATATTCCCATAAGCTCCTACATATTCTCATAAGCTCCTACATATTTCTTCCCATAAGCTCTTACATATTCACATAAGCTCCGTCATTTTCCCATTAACTCCTACATATTCCCGTAAGCTCCAACATTTTCCCATAAGCTCCGTCATATTCCCATACAATTCTACATATTCCCATGAGCTCCCACACATTCCCATAAGCTCCTACATATTCCCATAAGCTCCAACATTTTCCCATAAGCTCCGTCATATTCCCATAAAATTCAACATATTCCCATAAGCTCCTACATATTCCCATAAGCTCAAACATATTTCCATAAACTCTTACATATTCCCATAAGCTCCTACATATTTCCATAAGCTCCAAAAATTCCCATAAGCTCCTATATATTCCCATAATCTCCTACATATTCCCATAAGTTCCTTCATATTTCCATAAGCTCCTACATATTACCATATGTTCCTATATATTCCCATAAGCACCTACATATTCCCATAAGCTCCTACATATTCCCCTAAGCTCCTACATATTCCCATAAGCTCCTACAAATTCCTTCTCATAAGCTACTACATATTCCGATAAACTCCTATATATTCCCAAAAGCTCCAACATTTTCCCATAAGCTCCCTCATATTCCCATAAAATGCTACATATTCCCATAAGCTCCTACATATTCCCATAAGCTTATACATATTTTCGTAAACTCTTACATATTCCCATAAGCTCCTACATATTTCCATAAGCTCCAAATATTCCCATAAGCTCCTATATATTCCCATAATCTCCTAAATATTCCCATAAGCTCCATCATATTTCCATAAGCTCCTACATATTACCATAAGTTCCTATATATTCCCATAAGCTCCTACATATTCCCATAAGCTCCTACATATTCCCATAAGCTTTTTCATTTTCCCATAATCTCCTACAATTTCCCATAAGCACTTACATATTCCCATAAGCTCCTACATATTCCCATAAGCTCCTACATATTCCCATATGTTTCTACATATTCCCAAAAGCTCCTACATATTCTCATAACCTCACACATATTCCCATAAGCTCCTTCATATTCCCATAAGCTCCTAAACATTCCCAGAAGCTCCTACATATTCCGTCCCATAAGCTCCTACATATCCCCATAAGCTCTTAGATATTCCCATAGACTCCTAATATTCCCATAAGCTCCTACATATTACAATAACCTCCTACATATTCCCATAAGCTCCTAAATATTCCCAAAAGCTCCTACATATTCCCGTAAGCTCCTACATATTCCCATAAGCTCCTACATATTCCCATAAGCTCCTTTATAATCCCTTAAGCTCCAACATATTCCCGTAAGCTCCTACATATTCCCATGAGCTGCTACAAATTCCCATAATATCCTACTTTTTCCCATAAGCTCCTACATATTTCAATCAGCTCCTACATATTCCCATAAGCTCCTATATATTCCCATAATCTCCTACATATTCCCAACAGCTCCGTCATATTCCCATAAACTCCTACATATTCCCATAAGCTCCTACATATTCCCATAAGCTACTACATATTCCCATAAGCTCCTACATATACCCATTAGGTCCTACACATTCCCATAAGCTCCTACATAATCCCATAAGCTCTTACATATTCCAAAAAATTCCAATTAGCTCCTACTTATTCCCATACGCTTGTTCATATTCCCATAAGCTCCTACATATTCCCGTAAGCTCCTACATATTTTCATGAGCTCCTACATATTACCATAAGCTCCTATATATTCCCATAAGCTCTTACATATTCCCATAAGCTCCTTCATATTTACATAAGCTTCTAAATATTCCCTTAAGTTCCTACATATTCCCATAAGCTCCTACATATTCCCAATAGTTTTTACATATTCCCATAAGCTCCTACATATTCCCATAAGCTCATTCATATTCCCATAAGCTCCTACATATTCTCATAAGCTCCTACATATTTCTTCCCATAAGCTCTTACATATTCACATAAGCTCCGTCATTTTCCCATTAACTCCTACATATTCCCGTAAGCTCCAACATTTTCCCATAAGCTCCGTCATATTCCCATACAATTCTACATATTCCCATGAGCTCCCACACATTCCCATAAGCTCCTACATATTCCCATAAGCTCCAACATTTTCCCATAAGCTCCGTCATATTCCCATAAAATTCAACATATTCCCATAAGCTCCTACATATTCCCATAAGCTCAAACATATTTCCATAAACTCTTACATATTCCCATAAGCTCCTACATATTTCCATAAGCTCCAAAAATTCCCATAAGCTCCTATATATTCCCATAATCTCCTACATATTCCCATAAGTTCCTTCATATTTCCATAAGCTCCTACATATTACCATATGTTCCTATATATTCCCATAAGCACCTACATATTCCCATAAGCTCCTACATATTCCCCTAAGCTCCTACATATTCCCATAAGCTCCTACAAATTCCTTCTCATAAGCTACTACATATTCCGATAAACTCCTATATATTCCCAAAAGCTCCAACATTTTCCCATAAGCTCCCTCATATTCCCATAAAATGCTACATATTCCCATAAGCTCCTACATATTCCCATAAGCTTATACATATTTTCGTAAACTCTTACATATTCCCATAAGCTCCTACATATTTCCATAAGCTCCAAATATTCCCATAAGCTCCTATATATTCCCATAATCTCCTAAATATTCCCATAAGCTCCATCATATTTCCATAAGCTCCTACATATTACCATAAGTTCCTATATATTCCCATAAGCTCCTACATATTCCCATAAGCTCCTACATATTCCCATAAGCTTTTTCATTTTCCCATAATCTCCTACAATTTCCCATAAGCACTTACATATTCCCATAAGCTCCTACATATTCCCATAAGCTCCTACATATTCCCATATGTTTCTACATATTCCCAAAAGCTCCTACATATTCTCATAACCTCACACATATTCCCATAAGCTCCTTCATATTCCCATAAGCTCCTAAACATTCCCAGAAGCTCCTACATATTCCGTCCCATAAGCTCCTACATATCCCCATAAGCTCTTAGATATTCCCATAGACTCCTAATATTCCCATAAGCTCCTACATATTACAATAACCTCCTACATATTCCCATAAGCTCCTAAATATTCCCAAAAGCTCCTACATATTCCCGTAAGCTCCTACATATTCCCATAAGCTCCTACATATTCCCATAAGCTCCTTTATAATCCCTTAAGCTCCAACATATTCCCGTAAGCTCCTACATATTCCCATGAGCTGCTACAAATTCCCATAATATCCTACTTTTTCCCATAAGCTCCTACATATTTCAATCAGCTCCTACATATTCCCATAAGCTCCTATATATTCCCATAATCTCCTACATATTCCCAACAGCTCCGTCATATTCCCATAAACTCCTACATATTCCCATAAGCTCCTACATATTCCCATAAGCTACTACATATTCCCATAAGCTCCTACATATTTCCGTAAGCTTCTACATATTCTCATAAGCTCCGTCATTTTCCCATAAATTCCTACATATTCCCAAAAGCTCTTACATATTCCCATAAGCTCCGTCATATTCCCATAAACTACTACATATTCCCATAAGTTCTTACATATTCATATAAGCTCCTTCATATTTACATAAGCTTCCACACATTCCCTTAAGTTCTTACATACTCCTATATGCTTCTACATATTCCCATTAGCTCCTACATATTCCCATAAGCTCCTACATATTTCCATAAGCTTATTCATATTCCCATAAGCTCCTACATATTCTCATAAGCTCCTACATATTTCTTCCCATAAGCTCCTACATATTCCCATAAATTCTTACATATTCCCATAATCTCCTACATATTCCCATAAGCTCCTACATATTCCACTAAGCTCCTAAATAATCCCAATAGCTCCGTCATGTTACCATAAACTTATACATATTCCCATAAGTTCTTACATATTCACAAAAGCTCCGTCTTTTTCCTATTAACTCCTACAAATTCCCGTAAGCTCCAACATTTTCCGATAAGCTCCGTCATATTTCCATAAAATTCTACATATTCCCATGAGCTCCCACATATTCCCATAAGCTACTACATATTCCCATAAGCTAATACATATTTCCGCAAACTCTTACATATTCCCATAAGCTCCTACATAATTCCATAAGTTCCTAATATTCCTCTAAGCTCCTATATATTCCCATAATCTCCTACATATTCCCATAAGCTCCTTCATATTTCCATAAGCTCCTACATATTACCATAAGTTCCTATATATTCCCATAAGCTCCTACATATTCCCTTTAGCTTCTACATATTCCCATAAGCTCTTACATATTCCCATAAGCTTTTACATATTCCTTCTCATAAGCTACTACATATTCCGATAAACTCCTACATATTCCCATAAGCTCCTGTATATTTTTATGTGCTCCCACATATTCCCATAAGCTCCTACGTATTCCCATAAGCTCCTATATAATCCCATTAGCTCCTAAGTATTCCCGTAAGCTCCTTCATATTTCCATCAGCTAGTACATATTCCTTTAAGCTCCTACATATTCCATTAAGCTCCTACATATTCGCTTTAGCTCCTACATATTCCCATAAAATCCTACATATTACCATATGCTCCTTCATAGTTCCATAAGCTCCTATATATTCACATAAGCTCCTACATATTCCTTTCAATTAGCCCCTACATATTCCCATAATCTTCTACACATTCCCGTAAGCTCCTACATATTCCCATGAGATCCTACATATTTCCATAAGCTCCTACATATTCCCATGAGCTCCTACATATTCCCATATGTTCCTACACATTCCCATAAGCCCCTACATATTCTCATAACCTCCTACATATTCCCATAAGCTCCTACATATTCCTTCCAATAAGCTCCTACTTATTCCCATAATCTTCTACACTTTCCCTTAAGCTCCTACATATACCCATTAGGTCCTACATATTCCCATAAGCTCCTACATATTCCAATTAGCTCCTACTTATTCCCATACGCTCGTTCATATTCCCATAAGCTTCTACATATTCCCGTAAGCTCCTACATATTCCCATGAGCTCCTACATATTCCCATAAGCTCCTACATATTACCATAAGTTCCTATATATTCCCATAAGCTCCTACATATTCCCTTTAGCTTCTACATATTCCAATAAGCTCCTACATATTCCCATAAGCTCTCACATATTCCCATAAGCTCCTACATATTCCTTCTCATAAGCTACTACATATTCCGATAAACTCCTACATATTCCCATAAGCTCCTATATATTATTATGTGCTCCCACATATTCCCATAAGCTTCTACGTATTCCCATAAGCTCCTAAATAATCCCATTAGCTCCTAAGTATTCCCGTAAGCTCCTTCATATTTCCATCAGCTAGTACATATTCCCTTAAGCTCCTACATATTCCATTAAGCTTCTACATATTCGCTTTAGCTCCTACATATTCCCATAAGCTCCTACATATTCCCATAAGCTCTTACATATTCCCATATGCTCCTACATATTTGCATAAGCTCTTATATATTCACATAAGCTCCTACATATTCCTTCCAATAAGCTCCTACATATTCCCATAAACTTCTACACATTCCCTTAAGCTCCTACAAATACCCAACAGCTCCTACATATTCCCATAAGCTCCTACATATTCCAATTAGCTCCTACATATTCCTATACGCTCGTTCATATTCCCATAAGCTCCTACATATTCCCGTAAGCTCCAACATATTCCCATGAGATCCTACATATTTCCATAAGCTCCTACATATTCCCATGAGCTCCTACATATTCCCATATGTTCCTACACATTCCCATAAGCCCCTACATATTCTCATAACCTCCTACATATTCCAATAATCTCCTATATATTCCCATAAGCTCCTACATATTCCCATAAGCTCCTTCATATTCCCATGAGCTCCTACATATTCCCATGATTTTCAACATATTCCCATTTTCCCTATATATTCCCATAAGCTCCTACATATTCCGTCTCATAATCTACTACATATTCCGATAAACTCCTACATATTCCCATAAGCTCCTATATATTTCCATGTGCTCCCACATATTCCCATAAGCTCCTACGTATTCCCATAAGCTCCTACATATTCCTATAAGCTTTTTCATTTTCCCATAAGCTCCCACATATTCCCACAAGCTCCTACATATTCCCATAAGCTCCTAAATAATCCCATTAGCTCCTATGTATTCCCGTAAGCTCTTTCATATTTCCATAAGATAGTACATATTCCCTTAAGCTCCTACATATTCCATTAAGCTCCTACATATTCGCTTTAGCTCCTACATATTCCCATAAGCTCCTATATTTTCCCATAAGCTCCTACATATTCCCATAAGCTCCTACATATTCCCATAAGCTCCTTTATATTCCCAAAAGCTCCTACATATTCCTTCAAATAAGCTCCTACTTATTCCCATAATCTTCTACACATTCCCTTAAGCTCCTACATATACCCATTAGGTCCTACATATTCCCATACGCTCGTTCATATTCCCATAAGCTCCTACATATTCCCGTAAGCTCCTACATATTCCCATGAGCTCCTACATATTACCATAAGCTCCTATATATTCCCATAAGCTCTTACATATTCCCATAAGCTCCTTCATATTTACATAAGCTTCTACATATTCCCTTAAGTTACTACATATTCCCATAAGCTCCTACATATTCCCATTAGTTTTTACATATTCCCATAAGCTCCTACATATTCCCATAAGCTCATTCATATTCCCATAAGCTCCTACATATTCTCATAAGCTCCTACATATTTCTTCCCATAAGCTCTTACATATTACTTAAGCTCCTACATATTCGCATTAGCTCCTACATACTCCCATAACCTCCTTCATATTCCTTCCCATAATCTCATACAAATTCCAATAAGCTCCTACATATTACTTCCCATAAGATCCAAATATTCCCATAAGTTCCTACATATTCCCATTAGCTTCTACATATTCCCATAAGCTCCTACATATTCCCATCAGCTCCTACATATTACCATAAGCTCCTCCATATTCCTTTTCATAAGCTACTACATATTCCGATAAACTCCTACATATTGCCATAAGCTCCTACGTATT
Organism: Bulinus truncatus; assembly: GCA_021962125.1. Taxonomy (NCBI): domain Eukaryota; kingdom Metazoa; phylum Mollusca; class Gastropoda; family Planorbidae; genus Bulinus; species Bulinus truncatus. The sequence goes on along the minus strand of JAGDYQ010000077.1, from coordinate 142,217 downwards.
CCCATAAGCTCCTACATATTCCCATAAGCTTTTTCATTTTCCCATTAGCTAGTACAATTTCCCATAAGCACTTACATATTCCCATAAGCTCATTCATATTCCCATAAGCTCCTACATATTCTCATAAGTTCCTACATATTTCTTTCCATTAGCTCCTACATATTACTATAAGCCCCTACATATTCGCATTAGCTCCTACATACTCCTATAAGCTCCTTCATTTTCCTTCTTATAAGCTACTACATATTCCCATAAGCTCCTACATATACCCATTAGGTCCTACACATTCCCATAAGCTCCTACATAATCCCATAAGCTCTTACATATTCCAAAAAATTCCAATTAGCTCCTACTTATTCCCATACGCTTGTTCATATTCCCATAAGCTCCTACATATTCCCGTAAGCTCCTACATATTTTCATGAGCTCCTACATATTACCATAAGCTCCTATATATTCCCATAAGCTCTTACATATTCCCATAAGCTCCTTCATATTTACATAAGCTTCTAAATATTCCCTTAAGTTCCTACATATTCCCATAAGCTCCTACATATTCCCAATAGTTTTTACATATTCCCATAAGCTCCTACATATTCCCATAAGCTCATTCATATTCCCATAAGCTCCTACATATTCTCATAAGCTCCTACATATTTCTTCCCATAAGCTCTTACATATTCACATAAGCTCCGTCATTTTCCCATTAACTCCACATATTCCCGTAGCTCCAACATTTTCCCATAAGCTCCGTCATATTCCCATACAATTCTACATATTCCCATGAGCTCCCACACATTCCCATAAGCTCCTACATATTCCCATAAGCTCCAACATTTTCCCATAAGCTCCGTCATATTCCCATAAAATTCAACATATTCCCATAAGCTCCTACATATTCCCATAAGCTCAAACACTATTTCCATAAACTCTCGCATATTCCCATAAGCTCCTACATATTTCCATAAGCTCCAAAAATTCCCATAAGCTCCTATATATTCCCATAATCTCCTACATATTCCCATAAGTTCCCTTCATATTTCCATAAGCTCCTACATATTACCATATGTTCCTATATATTCCCATAAGCACCTACATATTCCCATAAATCCTACATATTCCCCTAAGCTCCTATATATACATATTCCCATGGCTCTACGCCATTCACCTGAAATACCGCTGTTCCCGCGGCTCCTATACGATTCGCATAAGCTTTTTGCATGTTCATGGCGGTTCGCACGCCATTAACACCGCTCCTTCATCATTACGCCAGCACACAATCAGCGGTTCTTATGCTCTATGTGGCTGCCATATTCCCGTGGCTCTACATGTTCCGCAAAAACCACAACAACGGCGTTCATGTTCCATGAAACCTGCGTATCTTCACGGCTCCTGCATATTTCCTCCCGCGGCTCACCACTGTTCATGATTCTTTGTACCACGATCTCCACCATATGTTACGCATCCGCCGCTGTTCACTGGAAACCTAAGCGTCCCCGGCGAAACAAGTCAACGTTTTCCTCCGAAGCTTGCCGTGTTCATGGGTTCATATTGCTGAAACGATGTTTCCTGTTAATACCGATTCGTAAAACAAACGTTTTCCGTTAAAACCAGTCTTGTTTCCCGTAAAGTTCTGCGTATTTCCCGCGGACCATGTTTACATTTGCATATTCCCGCCGAAACCAGCATGTTTGCAGGCTCTTGTATTCCGCGTCTCATGATTCGCGGGTTCACAATATTATCTGAAACCTGCGTGTTGCCGTCTGTTCCATAAAGTATTCAACCACTGGAAACCCTTGCATGGCCACCGCCGGTTCTCTTCTGCCGCAATCCCTTATTGTCTGCGTTTCCTGGCTCTTACGCCATTTACGCGGCGCACATATTCATTATATGGCTCACTGCATATTGATGGCTCTACATGACTCCCACCAATGCTCGTATGTTTTATGTTATCGCATGTTCATAGGCCTGCATTCACCAAGCTCTATAATTAAGTAAACCTGGTGACATTCATGAAACATTAATGTTTACGTCATTGTTTGCTGAACTGTTTCAAACCTTCATCTTCGTGACTCTGCGTGTTCATTTTGCGTCTGTAACCATTAAAGTCTGCATTGCTGTGTATTATGCCGGGTTCATGAGCCTGTCGTTCACATAAACCATATGGTCTTTCAGTTCATTTCATTATTCCATGATCTTGCATTCCAACAAAATCTGTGTTCGCGAGGATCTCACGCATGTTCCCTTCGTCCTCCATATTGCGGACTCTGTAACCCATATGACCTTTTACGCTCTGTGAGTTACCGCGTTGTCTCTGGCATCCTGTGTTTCGTAATCATGCCATGATTCCATTTTAAATGATATATTGCATTCACGCGTGATATTCAACATAGAATATGCGTATTGTCGAGTTCTGCATGTTCCCATAAATCTCGCATGATTTCGTTAATCCTGTTGAACCAGCATCGTTTCGTATTCATGAAGCTACCACGTATTCCATCAATCTGTGTTCCCGTGGTCTCTGCCGTTTCGCTAAAACCTGCATGTTATGGGTTCCTGTATCGTTCTACGCTGGCTCCTGCATGTTCCCATTGACTTGCATGTTCCATTAAATCACCGCGTTTCATGATCTCATGTTCCCGTAAAATTATGTGTTTCATTACTCTGCGTTCTGTATGCGATCAAATATACGCGTTTCCATGGCTCCTGTATATTGTTGTGGTGACTCCCACGCTATTCATGCCGACTGCACGTATTCGTAAATACAAATGATCATTCGGCTCCTGGTGTTATGGCAATCATTATCTTCACGTCAATGGTGCGTGATTATGGAAAACCACTTGTTCGATTCATTTGTGTTCCCGTTTAAACTGCGTATTCACAAGAACCTGCCGTTCGCTGATATTGCGTTCCCATGTATCTGCACGTGTTTGCCAGCGACAACATGTTCGCATAAAATGCGTATCGTTCATTTCCGATAATCTGTGTTCTGCAAAACCATGCGTTCGCCAAATATACAAATTGCCGGCGATACACATATTCTACGCGTAAATACCGCGTTACGTTCGATACCGCATTCTGCGACAGTTCTTTTGTTTCCATAAATCTTACCGTGTTCCAGTGAATCAACATGTCCCATGGATCTGCATGACACCATAAGCTCCTGTGTTCCCGCGGAGGCCTACCGCGTTCCCGCTCGTTCCTGCACGTTCCCGCCAAACCTACGTATTCTCGGCGGCACTCACCATAACCAATGAAAATATCTTTCTGTTCCCTGCGCTCTGCGTATTCAATCCATTCTGGCAGGCTCCCGCAGGCTCCACACGTATTCCACATGAGTTTTTGTATGTTCATTTTCCTATATGTTCCCGCTGACTCCATACATATCCCATAAGCTCTTAGATATTCCCATAGACTCCTAATATTCCCATAAGCTCCTACATATTACAATAACCTCCTACATATTCCTTAGGCTCTAAATATTCCCAAAAACAAAAACATATTAAAATAAGCTCCTACGACTATTCCCATGAGCTCCTACATATTCCACATATTTCTCCTTTATAATCGTTAGCTCCAACATATTCCCGTAAGCTCCTACATATTCCAACATGATAAGCTACAAATTCCCATAATATCCTACTTTTTCCCATAAGCTCCTACATATTTCAATCAGCTCCTACATATTCCCATAAGCTCCTATATATTCCCATGAATCTCCTACATATTCAATATAGCTCCGTTCATATTCCACAAAAACTCCTCACATATTTCCATAAGCTCCTACATATTCCCCTCAGCTTCATACATATTCCCATAAGCTCCTACATATACCCATTAGGTCCTACACATTCCAATGAGCTCCTACACAATCCCATAAGCTCTTACATATTCAAAAAATTCCAATTAGCTCCCACTTATTCCCCATACGCTTGTTCATATTCCCGTAAGCTCCTACATATTCCCGTAAGCTCCTACATATTTTCATGAGCTCCTACATATTACCATAAGCTCCTCGGCATATTCCCATAAGCTCTACATATTCCCATAAGCTCCTTCATATTTACATAAGCTTCTAAATATTCCCTTAAGTTCCTACATATTCCCATAAGCTCCTACATATTCCCAATAGTTTTTACATATTCCCATAAGCTCCTACATATTCCCATAAGCTCATTCATATTCCCATAAGCTCCTACATATTCTCATAAGCTCCTACATATTTCTTCCCATAAGCTCTTACATATTCACATAAGCTCCGTCATTTTCCCATTAACTCCTACATATTCCCGTAAGCTCAACATTTTCCCATAAGCTCCGTCATATTCCCATACAATTCTACATATTCCCATGAGCTCCCACACATTCCCATAAGCTCCTGCATATTCCCATAAGCTCCAACATTTTCCCATAAGCTCTAGTCATATTCCCATAAAATTCAACATATTCCCATAAGCTCCTACATATTCCCATAAGCTCAAACATATTTCCATAAACTCTTACATATTCCCATAAGCTCCTACATATTTCCATAAGCTCCAAAATTCCCATAAGCTCCTATATATTCCCATAATCTCCTACATATTCCCATAAGTTCCTTCATATTTCCATAAGCTCCTACATATTACCATATGTTCCTATATATTCCCATAAGCACCTACATATTCCCATAAGCTCCTACATATTCCCCTAAGCTCCTACATATCTCCCATAAGCTCCTACAAATTCCCTTCTCATAAGCTACTACATATTCCGATAAACTCCTATATATTCCCAAAGCTCCAACATTTTCCCATAAGCTCCCTCATATTCCCATAAAATGCTACATATTCCCATAAGCTCCTATATTCCCATAAGCTTATACATATTTTCGTAAACTCTTACATATTCCCATAAACTCCTACATATTTCCATAAGCTCCAAATATTCCCATAAGTCCCTATATATTCCCATAATCTCTCCTAAATATTCCCATAAGCTCCATCATATTTCCTTAAGCTCTACATATTACCCATAAGTTCCTATATATTTCCCTAAGCTCCTACATATTCCCACAAGCTCCTACATATCCCTGCAAGCTTTTTCATTTTTCCATTTTCTCCTACAATTTCCATAAGCCCTTACATATTCCCATAAGCTCCTACATATTCCCATAAGCTTCTACACCATTCCTGTACATGTTTCTAGCATATTCTCAAAGCTCCTACATATTCTCATAACCTCACACATATTCCCATAAGCTCCTTCATATCCCATAAGCTCCTCAACATTCACAGAAGCTCCTACATATTCAGTCCCATACAGCTCCTACATATCCCCCACAAAGCTCTTAGATATTTTTATGAGCTCCCCCTATTCCCATAGGCTCCCACATATTACAATAATATACCTACATATTCCCATAAAAACCTAAATATTCCCCAAAGCTCCTACATATTCCCGTAAGCTCCTACATATTCCCATAAAAATCTACCACATATTCCCATAAGCTCTTCTGACAATACATGACTCCAACATATTCCCGTAAGCTCCTACATATTATCATTAGCAGCTACAAGTCCCCATAATATTCTACTTTTTTTTTTTCCATAGCTCCCTACATATTTCAATCAAGCTTCTACATGTTCCCATAGCTCCTATATATTCCCATAATTACCTACATATTCCCAACAACTAATTAACCTTCCCATAAGCTCCTACATATTCCCATAAACTCCTACATGTTCCCCTAAGCTACTACATATTTCCACCAGCTCCTACATGTTTACATAGGCTTCTACATGTTCTCATAAGCTCCGTCAAGGTACCATAAGTTCTCACATATTCCCAAAAGCTCTTACATATTCCCATAATGACAGTCATATTCCCATAAACCACCACATGTTACCATAAGTTCATACATATTCTTTCAAGCTCCTTCATATTTACATAAGCTTCCCCACATTCCCTTAAGTTCTTTACAAACTCCTATAATAGAACCTACATATTCCCATTAGCTCCTATATATTCCCATAAGCTCCAACCTGTTCCTGAAAACACATTAATTTACACACAAGCTCCTACATATTCTCATGAAAACCTACCATATTTCTTCCCACATAGCTCCTACATATTCCACTATGTTCCCCACATATTCCCATAATCTCCTACATATTCCCATAGGCTCCTACACTTCCACTAAGCTCCTAAATGTAATCCCAATAAGCTCCGTCATAATTACCATAAACTTATACATATTCCCATAAGTTCTTACATATTCACAAAAGCTCCGTCTTTTTCCTATTAACCTCTACAAATTCCCGTAAGCTCCAACATTTTTCCGATAAGCTCAAATCATATTTCCAAAAAATTCTACATATTACCATGACTCCCCATATTCCCGCAAGCAACTACATATTCCCATAAGCTAATACATATTTTCCGCAAACTCTTACATATTCCCATAAGCTCCTACATAATTCCATAAGTTCCTAATATTCCTCTAAGCTCCTATATATTCCCATAATCTCCTACATATTCCCATAAGCTCCTTCATATTTCCATTAGCTCCTACATATTACCATAAGTTCCTATATATTCCCATAAGCTCCTACATATTCCCTTTAGCTTCTACATATTCCCATAAGCTCTTACACATATTCCCATAAGCTTTTACATATTCCTTCTCATAAGCTACTACATATTCCGATAAACTCCTACACTATTCCCGTGGGCTCCTGTATATTTTTATGTGCTCCCACATGACTACCATAAGCTCCTACGTATTCCCATAAGCTCCTATATAAATCCCATTAGCTCCTAAGTATTCCCGTAAGAAGCTCCTTCATATTTCCATTCAGCTAGTTCATATTCCTTTAAGCTCCCTACATGTTCCATTAAGCTCCTACATATTCGCTTTGGCTCCTACATATTCCCATAAAATCCCCACATATTACCATATGCTCCTTCATAGTTCCATAGCTCCTATATATTCACATAAGCTCCTACCATATTCCTTTCAATTAGCCCCTACATATTCCCATAATCTTTACTACACATTCCCGTAAGCTCCTCCTCTACATATTCCCATGAGATCCTACATATTTCCATAAGCTCCTACATATTCCCGTGAGCTCCTACATATTCCCATATGTTCCTACACATTCCCATAAGCCCCTACATATTCTCATAACCTCCTACATATTCCCACTAGCTCCTACATATTCCTTCCAATAAGCTCCTACTTATTCCCATAATCTTCTACACTTTCCCTTAAGCTCCTACATATACCCATTAGGTCCTACATATTCCCATAAGCTCCTACATATTCCAATTAGCTCCTACTTATTCCCATACGCTCGTTCATATTCCCATAAGCTTCTACATATTCCCGTAAGCTCCTACATATTCCCATGAGCTCCTACATATTCCCATAAGCTCCTACATATTACCATAAGTTCCTATATATTCCCATAAGCTCCTACATATTCCCTTTAGCTTCTACATATTCCAATAAGCTCCTACATATTCCCATAAGCTCTCACATATTCCCATAAGCTCCTACATATTCCTTCTCATAAGCTACTACATATTCCGATAAACTCCTACATATTCCCATAAGCTCCTATATATTATTATGTGCTCCCACATATTCCCATAAGCTTCTACGTATTCCCATAAGCTCCTAAATAATCCCATTAGCTCCTAAGTATTCCCGTAAGCTCCTTCATATTTCCATCAGCTAGTACATATTCCCTTAAGCTCCTACATATTCCATTAAGCTTCTACATATTCGCTTTAGCTCCTACATATTCCCATAAGCTCCTACATATTCCCATAAGCTCTTACATATTCCCATATGCTCCTACATATTTGCATAAGCTCTTATATATTCACATAAGCTCCTACATATTCCTTCCAATAAGCTCCTACATATTCCCATAAACTTCTACACATTCCCTTAAGCTCCTACAAATACCCAACAGCTCCTACATATTCCCATAAGCTCCTACATATTCCAATTAGCTCCTACATATTCCTATACGCTCGTTCATATTCCCATAAGCTCCTACATATTCCCGTAAGCTCCAACATATTCCCATGAGATCCTACATATTTCCATAAGCTCCTACATATTCCCATGAGCTCCTACATATTCCCATATGTTCCTACACATTCCCATAAGCCCCTACATATTCTCATAACCTCCTACATATTCCAATAATCTCCTATATATTCCCATAAGCTCCTACATATTCCCATAAGCTCCTTCATATTCCCATGAGCTCCTACATATTCCCATGATTTTCAACATATTCCCATTTTCCCTATATGTTCCCATAAGCTCCTACATATTCCATCCATAATCTACTACATCTTCCGATAGACTCCTACATATTCCCATAAGCTCCTATATATTTCCATGAGCTCCCACATATTCCCATAGGAGCTCCTACGTATTCCCATAAGCTCCCACATATTCCTATAAGCTTTTTCATTTTCCCATAAGCTCCCACATATTCCCTTAAGCTCCTACCTATTCCCATAAGCTCCTAAATAATCCCATTGGCTCCTATGTATTCCCGTAAGCTCTTTCATATTTCCATAAGATAGTATATATTCCCTTAAGCTCCTACATATTCCATTAAGCTCCTACATATTCGCTTTAGCTCCTACATATTCCCATAAGCTCCTATATTTTCCCATAAGCTCCTACATATTCCCATAAGCTCCTACATATTCCCATAAGCTCCTTTATATTCCCAAAAGCTCCTACATATTCCTTCAAATAAGCTCCTACTTATTCCCATAATCTTCTACACATTCCCTTAAGCTCCTACATATACCCATTAGGTCCTACATATTCCCATACGCTCGTTCATATTCCCATAAGCTCCTACATATTCCCGTAAGCTCCTACATATTCCCATGAGCTCCTACATATTACCATAAGCTCCTATATATTCCCATAAGCTCTTACATATTCCCATAAGCTCCTTCATATTTACATAAGCTTCTACATATTCCCTTAAGTTCCTACATATTCCCATAAGCTCCTACATATTCCCATTAGTTTTTACATATTCCCATAAGCTCCTACATATTCCCATAAGCTCATTCATATTCCCATAAGCTCCTACATATTCTCATAAGCTCCTACATATTTCTTCCCATAAGCTCTTACATATTACTTAAGCTCCTACATATTCGCATTAGCTCCTACATACTCCCATAACCTCCTTCATATTCCTTCCCATAATCTCATACAAATTCCTATAAGCTCCTACATATTACTTCCCATAAGATCCAAATATTCCCATAAGTTCCTACATATTCCCATTAGCTTCTACATATTCCCATAAGCTCCTACATATTCCCATCAGCTCCTACATATTACCATAAGCTCCTCCATATTCCTTTTCATAAGCTACTACATATTCCGATAAACTCCTACATATTGCCATAAGCTCCTACGTATTCCCATAAGCTCCTACATATTCCCATAAGCTTTTTCATTTTCCCATTAGCTAGTACAATTTCCCATAAGCACTTACATATTCCCATAAGCTCATTCATATTCCCATAAGCTCCTACATATTCTCATAAGTTCCTACATATTTCTTTCCATTAGCTCCTACATATTACTATAAGCCCCTACATATTCGCATTAGCTCCTACATACTCCTATAAGCTCCTTCATTTTCCTTCTTATAAGCTACTACATATTCCCATAAGCTCCTACATATTCCTTCCCATAAGCTGCAAATATTCCCATAAGCTCGTACATATTCCCATTAGCTCCTTCATATTTCCATAAGCTCCTACATATTCTCATAAGCTCTTACATATTTCTTCCCATAAGCTCCTACATATTCCCATAAAAACCTTTATATTCCCATAAGCTCCTACATATCCCCATAGGCTTCTACATATTCCCATAAGCTCCTACATATTCGCTTTAGCTCCTACATATTCCCGTAAGCTCCTACATTTCCCCATAAGCTCCTACATATTCCCATGAGCACCGTCATATTCCCATAAGCTCCTATATATTCCCATAAGCTCCTACATATTCCTTCCAATAAGCTCCTACTTATTCCCATAATCTTCTACACATTCCCTTAAGCTCCTACATATACCCATTAGCTCCTACATATTCTCATAAGCTCTTACATATTTCTTCCCATAAGCTCCTACATATTCCCATAAGCTCCTACATTTTCCCATAAGCTCCTACATATCCCCATAGGCTTCTACATATTCCCATAAGCTCCTACATATTCGCTTTAGCTCCTACATATTCCCGTAAGCTCCTACATTTTCCCATAAGCTCCTACATATTCCCATGAGCTCCGTCATATTCCCATAAGCTCCTATATATCCCCATAAGCTCCTACATATTCCCATAAGCTTCTACATATTCCCATAAAATCCTACTTATTCCCATAAGCTACTACATATTCCCATATGTTCCTGCATATTCCCATAAGCTCCTACATATTCTCATAACCCCCTACATAATCCCATAAGCTCCTACATATTCCCATGAGTTCCTACATATTCCCATAAGCTCCTACATAATCCCATAAGCTCTTACATATTCCAATAAATTCCTACATATTCCCATAATCTCCTACATATTCCCATAAGCTCCTACATATTCCCCTAAGCTCCTAAATAATTCCAATAGCTCCGTCATGTTTCCATAAATTTCTACATATTCCCATAAGCTCTTACATATTCCCATAAGCTCTGTCATTTTCCCATTAACTCCTATATATTTCCGTAAGCTCCAACATTTTCCCATAAGCTCCGTCATATTCCCATAAACTTCTACATATTCCCATGAGCTGCCACATATTCCCATAAGCTCTTACATATTCCCATAAGCTCCTACATATTTCCATAAGCTCCTAATATTCCCATAAGCTCCTATATTTTCCCATAATCTCCTACATATTCCCATAAGCTCCTTCATATTTCCATAAGCTTCTACCTATTACCATAAGTTCCTACATATTCCCATAAGCTCCTACATATTCCCATAAGCTTCTACATATTCCCATAAGCTCCTACATATTCCCATAAGCTCCTACGTATTCCCATAAGCTCCTACATATTCCCATAAGCTCTTTGATATTCCCATAGACTTCTTATATTCCCATAACTCCTACATATTTCCATAAGCTCCTACATATTCCCATAAGCTCCTACATATTCCCATAAGCTCCTACATATTCCCTTAAGCTCCTTTATAATCCCATAAGCTCCAACATATTCCCGTAAGCTCCTACATATTCCCATGAGCTCCTACAAATTCCCATAATATCCTACTTTTTCCCATAAGCTCCTACATATTCCAATCAGCTTCTTCATATTCCAATCAGCTTCTACATATTCCCTTAAGCTCCTACATATTCCCATAATCTACTACATATTTTCAACAGCTCCGTCATATTCCCATAAACTCCTACATATTCCCATAAACTCCTACATATTTACATAATCTTCCACATATTCCCTTAAGTACCTACATACTCCCATAAGCTTCTAAATATTCCCATTAGCTCCTACATATTCCCATAAGGTCCTACATATTTCCATAAGCTCATTCATATTCCCATAAGCTCCTACATTTTCTCATAAGCTCCTACATATTTCTTCCCATAAGCTCCTACATATTCCCATAAAGTTCTATATATTCCCGTAAGCTCCTACATATTCCCATAGGCTCCTACATATTCCTTTAAGCTCCTATATATTCCCATGAGCTCCTACATATTCCCATGAGTTCCTACATATTCCCATAAGCTCCTAAATAATTCTAATAGCTCCGTCATGTTCCCATAAATTTCTACATATTCCCATAAGCTCTTACATATTCCCATAAGCTCTGTCATTTTCCCATTAACTCCTATATATTCCCGTAAGCTCCAACATTTTCCCATAAGCTCCGTCATATTCCCATAAACTTCTACATATTCCCATGAGCTCCCACATATTCCCCTAAGCTCTTACATATTCCCATAAGCTCCTACATATTTCCATAAGCTCCTAATATTCCCATAAGCTCCTATATTTTCCCATAATCTCCTACATATTCCCATAAGCTCCTTCAAATTTCCATAAGCTTCTACCTATTACCATAAGTTCCTACATATTCCCATAAGCTCCTACATATTCCCATTAGCTTCTACATATTCCCATAAGCTCCTACATATTCCCATAAGCTCCTACATATTCCTTCTCATAAGCTACTACATATTCCGATAAACTCCCACATATTCCCATAAGCTCCTACGTATTCCCATAAGCTCCTACATATTCCCATAAGCTCTTTGATATTCCCATAGACTCCTAATATTCCCATAAGCTCCTACATATTCCCATAAGCTCCTACATATTCCCTTAAGCTCCTTTATAATCCCATAAGCTCCAACATATTCCCGTAAGCTCCTACATATTCCCATGAGCTCCTACAAATTCCCATAATATCCTACTTTTTCCCATAAGCTCCTACATATTCCAATCAGCTTCTTCATATTCCAATCAGCTTCTACATATTCCCTTAAGCTCCTACATATTCCCATAATCTCCTACATATTCCCATCAGCTCCGTCATATTCCCATAAACTCCTACATATTCCCATAAACTCCTACATATTTACATAAGCTTCCACATATTCCCTTAAGTACCTACATACTCCCATAAGCTTCTAAATATTCCCATTAGCTCCTACATATTCACATAAGCTCCTACATATTTCCATAAGCTCATTCATATTCCCATAAGCTCCTACATATTTCTTCCCATAAGCTCCTACATATTCTTATAAAGTTCTATATATTCCCGTAAGCTCCTACATATTCCCATAAGCTCCTACATATTCCCATAAGCTCAGTCATATTTCGATAAGCTCTTACATATTCCCATAAGCTCCTACATATTCCCATAAGCTCAGTCATATTTCGATAAGCTCTTACATATTCCCATAAGCTCCTACATATTCCCATAAGCTCCTCCATATTCCCATAAGCTCCTACATATTCCCATAAGCTCCTACATATTCCCATAAGCTCCTAAATAATCCCATTAGCTCCTGAGTATTCCCGAAAGCTCCTTCTTATTTCCATAAGCTAGTACATATTCCCTTAAGCTCCAAAATATTCCATTAAGCTCCTACATATTCCCCTAAGCTCCTACATATTCCCATAAGCTCCGTCATGTTCAAATAAACTCTTACATATTCCCATAACCTCCTACATATTCCCATAAGCTCCTACATATTCCCATAAGCTCAGTCATATTTCCATAAGCTCCTACATATTCCTTTTCAGATCCGTCGAAAGCAGTTTTCTTTGCAGATCTGCATAGGCATGACTAAGGAAGAATGAAGCAGCTTATCACATAACGAATGCGCAGAAGATAGATGCTGAGCGGAAAGACAATCCTGGTGCAACTGACTGATGTGATGAACCAGAAATTAAAATTTTAGAAGATGGTAGATGGTAAACTGTTAGAGGCGGTGAAGGACAGGTGTGCTGCATAAATAAGGATAATGCATTAAATAAATCATTTTAAGTAATACACCCTATGAATCAGCCTGAAGCTGGGCATCAGCCAGAACCGGTACATCGCGGTGCAGAAGGATAAAGAAACTCAAAACTGAAATCATTATTCGGGATAGAGTCGGAACAAAAAATAATAATATTGGCTTCAAAGTAACCCACTTACGAGTAAGGGGCAGGAGTGGGTGGGGGACGAAATATAAGTTTAAAAGCTTTGATATTTTTCATTTTTTAAGAGGCCCTATATTTTCTTTAGCGTCCATCGCCTTAACTTGTAGATGACTTCCTTTGGATTTATCGAATCTTTTGTTTATTTTTCAAATTGAAGGACAGATGAAAGCTCCATATCGATTCTACTTATTTCAATCATGTATTTTGATACATTATACTTTACCAAAAATTCTATAAATAAAGTATTACATTCTGCTGTCAATCAAAACGATTGGTCTGTAAAGAATATTTAAAGTACAATTAAAGTTACAATGTCAATGTTTTTTTTATTTTGATAAAAAGTGCCCCAGTTTGGAATTATATTCTTGAGTTTTCTGAGTACGATATACTGTAGTATAACAAAATGTGTATAACAATAAATAAACCATGTGCTTTACATCCATCATTATGGTCTTGGTGCTGCCCGCCCGTCAAATTTAGGAACATAATGTGACCCATGATTTCAAAATTTTGCACACCCCTGATTGAGAAAGATTAAAATAGGCCACTGGGAATAGCAGCGCTATAAAATCGTTAGTGTACAACTTGTCAGTGTTAAGCTTGTCAGAGTACAACTTGTTAGTGTACAGCTTGTCAGTGTACAGCTTTTTAGTGTACAGCTTGTTAGTGTACAGCTTGTCCGAGTACAACTTGTCAGTGTACAGCTTGTCAGTGTACAGCTTGTTAGTGTACAGCTTGTCTGTGTACAGCTTGTCAGTGTACAACTTGTTAGTGTACAGCTTGTTAGTGTACAGCTTGTCAGTGTACAGCTTGTTATTGTTCAGCTTGTCAGTGTTCAGCTTGTCAGAGTACAACTTGTTAGTTTACAGCTTGTTATTGTACAGCTTGTCAGTGTACAACTTGTCAGTGTTCAGCTTGTCAGTGTACAGCTTGTCAGTGTACAGCTTGTCTGTGTACAGCTTGTTAGTGTACAGCTTGTTAGTGTACAGCTCGTTAGTGTACAGCTTGTTAGTTTACAACTTGTCAGTGTACAACTTGTCAGTGTTCAGCTTTTCAGTGTACAGCTTGTCTGTGTACAGCTTGTTAGTGTACAGCTTGTTAGTGTACAGCTTGTCAGTGTACAACTTGTTAGTGTATAGCTTGTCAGTATGCAGCTTGTCAGTGTAAAGCTTTTAAAAGTACAACTTGTCAGTGTACAGCTTGTCAGTGTACTTCCTCTTAGTGTAAAGCTTGTCAGAGTACAACTTGTCAGAATACAACTTGTCAGTGTACATCCTCTTATTGTACAGTTTGTCAGTGTACAGCTTGTCAGTGGACAGCTGTCAGTGTACAGCTTGTCTGTGGGCGTAAACCGAAAGTGCAATAACTTTAAAAGGCTTTACAGAGAGGGCTTGGTGTTTAGATATTTAGATTTCTTAATAAAAAATTACCAAAAACATCGAAGTTGGCTTATTTCTTTTAATTTTATGAAAACATTTACAATCAATATTATTCCTCATGACTTAAATATTTTTGTTTATTTTTTCTTGGCCTTGAATCAACTTTTTTTTAATCAGTGCTGTGAGATAAGATAAATCCGAATTAATAGTATACGTAGAAAATTAAAGGTAAAACATGACTAAAATAAATATAGAAACTTTTAAGTTATATAGTAATACTACTTCATTCCTTGGTTTCCTTACGGAGCTAAAAGCCCCATAAATAACTCTCCAGAACTATATATTGTGGGACGCCCTTTTTCAGTTATTTTTTAGACTTCATTTCCTGTTTGCAAGACATCCTTTAAGTGGTCTTTTGGCTGCAAGCCTGTATGTGGCCTTGGCGTTTCAACTGCAGGGCAATTTTTATAACGTCTTTTAAAAAACTTCCTCAGTGAATGACGAATACATCTCCGTTTTCTTCTAAATATTTGTAGGTCTTTGGGGGTCCTCGTTTACTCTTTAGGCAACTATTTACGAGAGTCTCAATTTTGTTTACTTTACTATGTAAAATAAATGCAGTTTCAACAGAAATGTATGAGGGAAGGAAGCTACGTTGATAGCTTATTGGCTAAAGAAATGTGTGGAATATTTTATGCTATGTTGAGTAGGTATATTGGTGAACACCGTGGTTAAATAATTGCTATCGAGATATGTGATAATGTGAGCCCTAAAGTAGAAGGATGGTCGACAGGTATTTATCATGTGACTATGGACACGAGGCGCCTTGGTTTCTTTTATAATGTTATATAGAGAACTTCAGTAACTAACCCTCCCCTCCCAATAAAGGTCAAGTGGTTCCTGCACCATACATAACATCGCCATTGATATTAGACTAATCTGAGCAAGGGCTAACCTTTATAATATTCCTATTGAATTGGAAAATCACTTTGATTAAGCTAAAATCTGAAATTTCTCTCTTTTCTTTAGAACTAAAATCTCTGATAAACATTTTAGGCTGTTCATATTCTTGATTACCAACAAAATCCCCCCACCACCACCCGAGCAAACCTCTTACTCCCACTGAAAAATTGGTTTTATTATTATTATTCCTTTGTAGAAGAGATGTAACTTTTCCTCCCAGTTTCACAACAAAAAAAATTAATTAATTAAGAAAGCAATTGTAAGGACATAGACAGTCATAGATAATTAGACAGACACATTGTTAGATAGTTATATAGATAGACAATTAATTATTGTATAATGTAGATGTTAGAGGGAATTCCCTGTAGTACGGTGACGCACCTAATGAACGGGTTATTGAACGGGGGAAAGAAAATCGAGGAAAGACACAAACGGTTGACGAGGAAAGAGATAGAACATTGTTTTGGTTATTTTTGTTTTGTTTTAAGTTTGAAGAAGGTAGGGGAATTAGGAAGGAACGGAGGAGCTAGGAAGAAGTATTTATTGTATTAAAAGAATGGACAACTGGTATTTATCGTAGAGACATGATTTAATGGTTAATGTTCATTATTGAATAACTAGTTCTTACGATTATTCAATAAAGTGATTTTGGTTAATAACTGGAGGTGTTATGAACTTGTATAAGTTGTGCAATTAAAGAAAGTAATTAGAAAATAAATATATAAAAGAGACCACCGCATCCATACTCTGACAATTTGGTGTCAGAAGTCTAAGACAAATATTAATTGTCTTGTGAACCCATGCAAGTAAGGAAACAGCTAAGATAGAAAAGAAACTTTGTTATAGTGTTTATCACAGCCACAAGAACAACTCATGAATGAAAGCATTATTGCTACTTATTGAGAATCAATCTAAATGGTGATGTGTCAGATATATTGTCTGTGTCCTGCTATTTGACCTGTGGAGAGCATACGGTCTGTCAGTAACAGTACAACCGTCATTATCAGCGTCAGTACAACCGTCATTATCAGCATCAGTACAGTCGTTATTGTCAGTGTCAGTTCAGCCGTCACTTTCAGCGACAGTCCAAAGTTATTTAAGACCACACCAACCAACATCACAGACCCCAACTAATATAATAAGTAGGAAAAAAAAAATAGTTCATCTACTAAGAACGAAATGGAAGAAATAATTGCCACCGGCAAACAATTGGGCCTTACTGATAAGGACTTAACAAAGTATATCGAGAAGCAGTGTGAAAGACAAGAACGAGAGAGGGAGAGATTATTCGAAGCAGAACAAAAGGAAAAAGAGAGACAAGAACGAGAAAAAGAGAGACAAGAACGAGAAAAAGAGAGACAACACCAGGCAGAACAACAGGAAAAGGCCAGAGCCCATGAGCTTGAAATGGAAAAGATAAGAGCCACAAATAAAACTGTTGTACAGCAACTTTCAACACCGGGCCCCTTCAACAAACCACCACCATTTGATGGTACAACAGACATAGAAAGTTTTTTAATACAATTCGAGTTAGTAATGTCTGTTCAGGAAACGGACACAACAAAATGGCCATCTCATCTTATTTCTCTAATCAAGGGCAAACCTCTCTCTTTGATCCAAACCCTACAACCAGCAGAAATATCGAACTACGAGCTATTAAAGAAAGCGCTAACGAAGATTCTGGGCAAGTCTGAGGATACTTATCGGAGACTTTTTCACACCATTAAACCAGATTGTGATTATGACCCCCGACAGTTTGTAGGTACGGTCAAATCGCATTTAGTAAACTGGCTACAGTTATCTGGCCTTAATAAAGATGACCCTGAGGAAATAATGGAGTTGCTGGTAGTGGACAAGTTCTTGAGAACATCCAGTCCAGAATTGTTCCAGTTCCTGCAAGAAAGAAAGATGAGAACAGAGGCAGCACTCATCAGGGAACTCTACACATTTCGTGATGCTCATCCCGATCTCCCAGTCAGCAGGACAGATTCACCACAATATACTGCTGCAATAGCGAGTCAACGCTATAGAAGGCTCAGTGTACCACCCAGACAGCAAAGACCAGAGACCAGGACGTGTTACACATGCGGGAGACCAGGTCACATCGCACGGCACTGCCATGCTACCTCGCAAACCCAACACACAAATACTGTCTGTCAATCATATACAGGGTGGAGAAATAATCACACCAGTAGACACCGCTCACCACCATCCCCATTACAGGCAAGAAGAAATGAGAGCAGATCCAGACCAACCACCAGACTCAACACGCCAGTCGCCGCTGTATTAAGCCCACGAGGTAAACTCATATTCTTTCCAGCACTGGTCAACAACTGTGTAGCGGAACTACTCAGAGATACAGGGGCAGTCAATATAGTGGTGAGGAAAAGTTTAGTTTTACCCACACAGTTTCTACCATTCGAGGAAGAAATAACACTCGCAGATGGCTCACGGAAACTTTTCCCGACAGCACAAATTAATATCGACACACCATTTATATCTGGGTCTGTTATGGCAACCGTTATGGACAATCCCGTTGCTGACATCATACTTGGCAACCTACCAGACATCCAAGACTGCACTAAGGAGCAAATTCTCCACTGGATCAATGAAAAGGGCATATACAGAAAACCATGTCCTAATGTGAACAGAGAAAGACAAGAAATACCCTCCACACAACCGGACCAACATGTAGAAGAGCAAGTTAAGATAGACATAACTAAACTTAACTCAATCAAAGAAAGCCATATTGTGACGGTAAATAAACCGCCAATTGTTCAAGACAGAATTGAATCTGTACCAGTTAAAGGCACTAAGCTTGTGCATACAGTTAATGAAAGACCTTTTGTCCTCGTATGCTATTCGTGTAGAAGACTAGGTCACACATGTAAGACCTGTCCTAAAAGACTATCCAACATCCTATGTTTTAATTGTCACTTGAGGGGTCACGTTGCGAGGCACTGTCCATCAAATTCCAGAAAACAGGAATACCCAGACAGAAATAGCATATACCAAGATAGAAAACAGATACACCTAGACAGAAGTAGTATTCACGCAAACAAAAGTATGACTTTCCAAAATCCATGGGAAACTATTCCAGATAGACATGACTATAGGGTCCAGTGTTATCAGAATCCCCATGACAGACAGAGCCACGGAGTAGAGCGCTGTAAAGTTAGGTTTGGACATCAAACACAATATGGACGTAATTGTGGTAGAGTTAGGAATATGGGGCCAGATGTTAGTAACAAATATTTTGATTGGGTGAACGAGATGAGACGTTTTCAATCATATCCAGAGACAGAAACATTTGGACAAAAGTGGTTCAGGGATAGATCTAAAGGCCTAATTGACGATCGCTTTACTGACAAGTATAACCAGAATTATTTGCACACTTATAGGTGGTGATATCGAAAAAAAAAGGGAAGCACCCAGCCAAATTGCTTACATTGTGATAATCTACAGTCATTTTGAATTTTGTGAACGTGTTTTACGTGGTCATTTGTAGATGGAAAAATGATGTATTTCCATGAGAATTAAATTATTTTTTTTAGAATGCATAAAAAAATGAAGTGGTTTAGTACCTGTATTATTCAAAGTATTAAATAATTGCATGTTATAATTATCAAATTGTGCTACAACAATCATCATGTTGTATTACTTATCATGCAGTAAAATCATAGTTTTATTCTGAGATTTTTTTTCTCTCTAACTTTGAAGGAGCCTACACGGAATCGTAGGTGGTAAAAAGTCTGCTGCTATTGTTTTTGGGAAAATATATTTAATAATCCACGTAATTAATTTAACTTTAATGTACATTTTGTATGTGACATTTGAATTATTGTTTTCTTTAACTCTGAAGGAGCCTACATATAATTGTAGTTGGGAAAAAGTTTGCCTTCATTGTTCTTGTAAAAACATTCAACTTCATTTTTTAATACAAACAATTAAGGAAAATTAAATGCATTTTTTTTGTGACATTAGATTAATTATCTTTACCTCTGAAGGATCCTACTTTTGTAGGTGGTAAAAGATTTGCCTTCATTGATTTTGAAAAGAGAAAAATGATCATAAGGAGACTAAAACATACAATCAATGTATTTTTTTTTATTGAGATTTGATATATGAGATTTGTGGTAGAGACTTATTTTGATATATTTTGAGACACAGAGATATGAGATAATTTTAATGATACTTATGACGATGAGTATTGAAGAAATGTGTTCATGATTTTTTAAATTTAGATTTGTATTTTTGTGACATTTTGTATTCATATTTGATATGGACTTGTTACTTTTTCTTTTTGTAATATAATTGTAATACATGATTGTTAATTCTGTATTTTAAAAAAAAATGCGTACTTTGTACGAATTTTTTTTACCGAGAGGGAAAGGTGATGTAAGGACATAGACAGTCATAGATAATTAGACAGACACATTGTTAGATAGTTATATAGATAGACAATTAATTATTGTATTAATGTAGATGTTAGAGGGAATTCCCTGTAGTACGGTGACGCACCTAATGAACGGGTTATTGAACGGGGGAAAGAAAATCGAGGAAAGACACAAACGGTTGACGAGGAAAGAGATAGAACATTGTTTTGGTTATTTTTGTTTTGTTTTAAGTTTGAAGAAGGTAGGGGAATTAGGAAGGAACGGAGGAGCTAGGAAGAAGTATTTATTGTATTAAAAGAATGGACAACTGGTATTTATCGTAGAGACATGATTTAATGGTTAATGTTCATTATTGAATAACTAGTTCTTACGATTATTCAATAAAGTGATTTTGGTTAATAACTGGAGGTGTTATGAACTTGTATAAGTTGTGCAATTAAAGAAAGTAATTAGAAAATAAATATATAAAAGAGACCACCGCATCCATACCCTGACAGCAATGCAAAGCGATATCTGTCATGAAGTGTCGATAGAATTCTGTAGTTGATCGACATCCGTCATGAAGTGTCGATAAAATTCTGTATGTGATCGATATCTGTCAGGAAGTTTCGATAAAATTATATAGTGGATCGATATCTGTCATGAAGTGTCGATAAAATTCTGTAGTTGATCGATATCTGTCATGAAGTGTCGATAAAATTATGCAGTTGATCGATGTCTGTCATGGAGTGTCGATAAAATTCTGTAGTTGATCGATATCTGTCATGAAGTGTCGATAAAATTATGCAGTTGATCGATATCTGTCATGAAGTGTCAATTGAATTATTCCAAAAGTTATACTGTCCATGTTGTTGACTAAGTCTGTTTGTAGTCTGTGCTCGTGATCGTTAATATCCTCTGAGTGCTTATCGTTCGTGTTTTTTTTTTCCTTCTTCGTTGGGTTGTTCTGGGTTAATGTTCTAGCCGATGTTAAGTTTTTCCCATCTATGAATTGTTATAAGTTTAATTGCTTGTTGTATGTGTTCATCACAGAATATATTAACTTGATATACCAGAAGTGTAAACTTATTTTCTGTGTTATGTTTTCGATTGTGTTTTTGAGTATGTCCCTGGAGCGCTGTTAAATAATTTTCTTTTACTTTTCAAATTGGTTGGAGGGAGGGGAAGGGCCAAACATATAACTGGTACAGGCCCAACAATAGATAGCTACTGTACATAAGCTAGCAATAATAGATTAGCTACATCTTTCTATCGATAGACAGATATTTTCAATACTATAAATACTATCTTAGTATTTATAACAATAGAATCATTTTGATTAAAAATATTATTAAAAAGAAAAATCGTAAAAAAAACGTGTTTACCTGACAAACAAAAGCGTTTACGTGTCAAAAAAATGGTTACTTGACAAAATAAAGGTGTTTACTTGACTAAACAAAGGTGTTCACTTGACTTAACAAGAGTGTTTAATTGACAAAGCAAAGGTGTTTACATGACTAAACAAAGGTGTTTACTTGAATAAACAAAGGTTTTTACTTGACTGAACAAAGGTGTTTACTTGACTAAAAAGTGTTTACTTGGCTAAACAAAAGTGTTTAATTGACTAAACAAAAGTGTTTAATTGACTAAACAAAGGTGTTTATTAGACTAAACAAAAGTGTTTACTTGACTAAACAAAAGTGTTTACTTGACTAAGCAAAATTGATTACTTGGCTAAACAAAAGTGTTTACTTGACTAAACAAAGGTGTTTACTTGACTAAACAAAAATGTTTACCTGACAAGATAAAAAAGTTCACCTTACAATATAAAAGTCACATTGTCTAGAGACGAAACATTGTAGTAGTAAACATAAGTACCTCAAAATATTTTAAGTTTACCTGCATTCCTCATAAATAGTCTTTGATAGAGGATATGGTCCCCGTTTGCACACAGCATTTAAATCATCATCAGTCACTGAGTGTAGTAAGACTCCGCCATAGTGGTTGGCTTTTACGTATTTAACCTGATCAATAAAACTAAATTTCTCAAAAGTGTATTTAGTTCATTAATTTACATTCATAAGTGCTACAAATTTTATTGTTTGAACAAAATACTGAGATAGAGAAATAAAATTGCTTTTATGAAAAAAAAATATAAAAGGTAAAAAAAAAAAAATATATATTGATTTCGGGTATGAGCCACACCCAAACCCGAACAACCGGTAAAAGAGAGCGCTTTTTCCTGTTTTAGTGTGTAAATTATGATTACACTAAATTATGGTAAGTCATACAGAAAGATACAGAAAAAATATAACAATACCTCAAGTGACATTAACCTTTTAATTAAAGCCGTCAGATTCTTTCTAGCCAGACGGACACAAACTTATATTTTACATTGTTACATATTCAATCTATATTATGATGGGTGTCTTACCTTTTCTCTCAAAGATTCAGGATCGTCAAAGTAGTGTCTCAAATAAAAAAATCCACCAGTTTTAGAATAGTGATATTCCACCATTCTACCTTTTTCTGGTTCTATTCTATAGTGAATCGCGTCATCAGAGAAGACATCGCATGACTGGAGTTAATTTACAAATAAATTTAGCTGTTATATACAGAGAGATATTATATATATATATATATATATATATATATATATATATATATACATACATAATAGCGGTGTAGGTTCTGCGTTAAATAGAAAGTAAAGCATTAACGCTACAGTTTCCAGTCTAAAAATTTCAAACGTAAACAATATTATAAAACCCATGAAAAAATCGGATCTTTCCGAAACCAATAATAACCTAGCCTTGTGATTAAACCTAAGGGAATATAAATCTATGCAAAGGTTTAGCAGGATACAGCTAGTATCTAAATATTTCATAATATTTAGCTATATTAATATAAATCTATTATCTCGACTATCTATCTTCCTATCGATTGTTTTGTTTTATCGTCTAATCTGTTTCACAGTTAGATGTTTAATATGAAATCTGCTTTTTTTAAAAATTAGATTAAAATAAACATCGCCTTTAACCCCAGATTTCACACATACGTAAAAAACAAAGATATCTCACATAACCTTAAAATAAATACATCCTTTCATTAATAAGCTCAAATCAAACATTAGTACTTTAAAATATATTTCGATAAGCAAAGAGGCTTACATTTAAAATTTAATAAAATAATAGCGTTTTGGGTTCTGCGTTAAGTCGAAAGTAAAGGATTAATACAACAGTATTCCAGTTTAAAATAAAAAAAATGAAAAAATCGGATCCGCCCGAAACCAAAAGTAAACTAGACTAAAAATCAAGCCTAAGGGGATATAACTCTACGCAAAGATTTTGCAGGGTACAGCTAGTACTTAAATTTTATCCATTGCTCAATTCCTCAGCAACGCTATTATTTGTCGAGATTCTAAAATGATCCAGTTTTGTACAGTAAGGTGCATTAAGACCAAGCTGTGCATCTTAGAAGCAACTCCAGCCTTAAGTCCCAGCATAAAAACCAATGACTCAACTTTAGCATTAATATCATCCGTACAGCACATCATTAACACCAGCCTTACACAACATACACACCAGTCATTCCCACCGTATACACCAGCCATACTCAACATTACTATAAGCCATACACACCAGCCATACACACCAGCCTAACGCACCAGCCATACACACCAGCCATACACACCAGCCATACACACCAGCCATACGCAACTTACACAACAGTCATACCCACCGTATACACCAGTCACACACACCATACACACCAGCCATACACACCAGCCATTCCCAACATTACTCTAAGCCATACACACCAGTCATGCAATTAAATACTAACATAATAGTATGGCTGCGTATTATTATGGCTATAATATTTTCCTGTTTTACTATTTCCTCTATAAGCAACAGACATGAGTGCTAGACCAATATTCATTTTATCCTTTTTGACACCTTTTCCAGCAAGATATCTGGCCATGTAATCCTGAAACGGTATTATAATTTTTTTATTATAACTGCCATATAGCATAAAAAAGTAAAGTTCCATTAACCCTTACAGGTCATCGGGGCAGATGAAGGGTAGAATTCATCTGTTTCTATAACCTCGGCATATGAAGGGATTGTGTGGTTAGCACAACGCCTAGCCTCCTTTACTCCCCCGACTTAAAGTAAGGTACCCATTTTAAGCTGGGTAGACTTGGGGACTATCACCAGGACCTGAACAAATTCCTAAGGTTCTCACTGAGTTTCTAACCCGGGACCCTCCGACATATTTTTGTGTAAATATTTCCAGCGTTCTGCTAGTATAATACAAAAAGTTTATAAAATTAAAGTACAGTAATATATAAATATTACAATGTAAGATAATTAAAATACAAAATGTACTAAATAAGACACTATTCAAAATAACATGTGATACATGTAAACATTTAAATTTTACGGATCGAAACTAAATACGTCCATATGGTTGAATGCTTTAAATGAAAATTACCAAAGTACAGACACAGGTTCAGTATAAACACAGCATTTAATAATCTACGTACTATCAACAATCACAATAGTCACCATCATACAGTGCTGGCTTTATCATCAAAACTCTGCTGTTCTTACGTCACAAGGACAGTGCTTTCAATAGTAATTTTAACGGTACGCTGGTCCACGGGAATTTCCTATTTATCGCGCATTACCGAGTGCAGCAGAAGAGAGCTATCTATAATAATCTAATAAAATGATAGCGTGGTCAAGTCTGCGTTAAATGGAAAGTAAAGAATTAAGACTACAACAGTTTTACAGTATAAAATATTTATCATGGCTTCTTGGCCTGTCTAGATTCAATATTTCTTCCTAAAAATCTAAAGTCTTAAATAGTTTATGTGGTTTTTATTATGAAACGTTAAAGTCTGAAATATTAAAAAATAATAATAACATATAACACTGGGCAACAGCCAAAAAATCGTCAGGGGTTTTTCAATTGATTTAGACTAATTTTGGTGTTCTGAGTCCGAATGTCACATTGATTTTGCTTTGTCAGGTCAACTTCTTAAGACATAGCCATAGACCTACCTGACGAGCTATACGTATTCTAATATCAGGGGTTATGAGTTCAATCATTTCTCTAAATTAGCTACATAAAAATTAGCAGCAAAATAATCACAATTATAAAAACAGAAATAATTATATTTTATTTATAAATCATCAATCTGGAATTTCACTTGATTATTTAATGCATCAGAACTTGATTGGGCACAGCCTCTAGGACCCCGACCTTCCATCTGCCCGTCGTCCAGCTGCTCACTACGACGAAATTCCTGTACCAGCGTTCAGAGATCTTCCTGACAGAGACGATGAGGCCACCACTTTAGACGAGGGAGGAGATACAGAAGAGGAGTACGAATCACAAGATGGTCCGCAGCCGTTCTCACAATGTGAGCTTAATGATCTGGTTCGGGATCTCAGCTTGTCGAATAATTCCTCCGAGCTGTTGGCCTCCAGACCCCAAAGGGAAGCAAAGTGTGTACTTCTACACAACGGGAGCCAGATCGCTTCAATCCCTCTTGCGCATTCCACAACTCTTGAAGAGAAATATGAAGCAATGAAGTATGTGCTCGACAAAATCCAATATGAGCAGCACCAATGGATCATCTGCGTCGACTTGAAGATGGTGAACTTTCTACTTGGTCAGCAGT
Organism: Bulinus truncatus; assembly: GCA_021962125.1. NCBI lineage: Eukaryota > Metazoa > Mollusca > Gastropoda > Planorbidae > Bulinus > Bulinus truncatus. Next base: position 116,091 of record JAGDYQ010000077.1, on the reverse strand, counting down.
CCGGATTTACAAAGTACCCATGCTTTATATGTATGTGGGACAGTCGTGACAGAGCCCAACACTATGTTAAGAAAGAGTGGCCGGCGCGAGAGCACTTAATACCTGGGGCGAGAAACATCATAAACGAACCTCTTGTTGACCGGGAGAAGATATTGATACACCGCTACACATGAAGTTTGGGTTAATGAAACAGTTTACGCGCGCTCTGGACAAGGATGGGAGGTGCTTCAACTACATGTGCCGAGCATTTCCTCAACTGACCATTGAGAAGCTGAAGGCCGGCAGCTCATAAAGGACACAGAGTTCAAAAACTCCATGAACACGCTTGAGTGCGCCGCCTGGAAATCGTTTGTGTAGGTGGTTAACAACGTCCTTGGGAACACGAAGGCAGCAGACCACGCCAGACTCATCAGTAGCATGATAGAGGACTTCCAAAAACTCGGGTGTTTGATGAGTATAAGGATGCACTTCCTGTTCTCACACATGGAGAAGTTTTTCTGAAAACCTTGGGGCGATGAGCGATGAGCAGGGAGAAAGGTTCCATCAGGACATCCGCCAAATGGAGGAAAAGTACCAGGGGAGGTGGGATGCAGTCATGCTGGCGGACTACTGCTGGTCGCTGAAGAGAGACAACCCAGCAGCTGCTCACACATGGGAATCGAAGAAACGCCGATTTATGCCTTGAACTCTGAACTCTTGTTTCACGTAACGCTCATTGTTATACTAATATTTTGATAATTATGCTTATCGAATTTTGTGGATAAATAAAAACTGAATGAATTTCAATACGTTGAATTTTATTTCTTGAGTTAAACGGAAAAAATCGTCAGGGGTTTATAAGCTTATGATCCTCAAAAATGTGGTTTTTTACAAAAAAAAAACGATTTTTTTTCATTTCTGTAGGAAAAACTCCTGACCTTATTGAGCAAAACCAAGGTCATTTTCGGACTCAGAGCATCAAAATTAGTCAAATTCAACTGGAAAACCCAGGACGATTTTCAAAAAAATATTTTTTTGTTGCCCAGTGTTATCTTTGAAAAAAAACATACGTTGTATATAAATCTGTCTTGGATTAATTTCCTTTTTTCTTAACAATTATTAGATCCAATTAATTTTTCAGTTAGAAAATTTTTTTCTCCCATTGGCACTCCTATCATAAGTCTCAATAGATTACAGTGCCGAACCTGGGGATTTGGGGACCCGTGGGTTTGACCTCTTTGGAGGCCCCTTCATTTTGACATTCGAAACCATTACGTGTGATAATACGCTTACTTTTAAATGTAAAAATAAATTTAGGGAGCCCCTTCGCTCAAGCTGTGGCCCGGGGGCACTTTCGAATTCGTACCCCCCCCCAGCCTCTGATAGATTAATTGATTCTTCTGATCATGTTATGGTAATTATAAAACTTCTGAAACATATCTTTTGATATATAACACTGGTAAACAGTCAATTCATTGCCAGTGATATTTGAATCATTTTATACAAAGTCAACTATGCTGATTTAGAATATGTAAGTGCTTTTGCTAGATTGGCTCTATTTTTCGAGATAATTAAAATAATGAAATAATGTATGCACCGTGTTTGAAAATTGTCAAGAATTGCATGAAGTAAAATAGTATACTAACAAATAGTAGTGAAACTGTTAATGGTCATGCAGAAATTTTTTTAAAAATATGTGTAATAGTGTTATAGAGGAAAACATTTTCATTTGAAAAACTAATTATGTCTAATTAATTAATTAATATGTTTATTGTCTATGGTAATGCATTAGCAAATCGCTGTTTGCTCCACTTCCTTTTGTGTGTGTCGTTGGGTCAATTGCGCTGGAGGCTCCAACAGTTGTCAGCCATCATATGTATGTCCCATCTTCCTTGATATCTCACCTCCATCACCCTCATATCCTGATGAAAACTCTTACATTGTTCCTCACTGAAGTCCCCAAGGTTACCTGGAAATTTGTCTAAATGACAGTGCAGGTAATGTACCTTAATGTTCATGTTTGTTCCAATGTTTCTGAAGTTAGCGAGCATATCTTGCACCAGTTCGTAATTCTCTAATCTGTTATTAACTAAAAAGTTCCTGACAACTGAAACAAAACTGTTCCATGAAGAAGCTTCAAGGTGATCCATGAAATTAGTAAAATTTCTATCGTTGATGAGTTTCCGAATCTGAGGACCGTAAAAAATCCCAGCTTTCAGCTTCTCCAGGCTCAATCCGGGAAATGATCTGCAAATATACTTGAACCAATTGCCATATTTGTCCAAAGCCTTAACAAATTGTTTCATTAAACATAATTTGATATGAAGCGGTCAGAGAAATATCTTATTTTTGTCAACCAGTGCCTTGTTGATGATATTTTCTTTACCTACAGTCATGGTTTCCCTTGCAGGCCATGTCACTCTTGTCCAATGATCTTGCCTTGCCCTGCTATCCCAAAGGCACATGCAGCATGGGTATTTTGTGTATCCTGACTGCTGCCCAAGCAAGAAGTTTACCATTTTTAGATCAATACAAATTGACCAATGACGTTCATAATAACGGACTTTCTTCTATAGTATTTTGATATTCTCATACTATTCTTTAAGTTCTGTTGAGTGGGCAATGGGAAAAGATGCATAACGGTTACCATTGTGTAACAGAACGCATTTCAAGCTTGTAGTCCCATTTGGAGCAGAAGTCCAGGGATGTCATTACAGTAAACAAGATCTTCCTCTTGGCTGAATTATGGAAGAAAAACTCTTCTCTTTTCCGATAAAATGTCATTTTAACTTCTGGTTTGAGAAAATTTCTTTCATTGAGCCTGGACGCTTTAAAGCTCAGATGCTTGCTTGGACAGATTTCGGTCTCGTATTAGGTCATTGAGTTCTTCTTGGCTGAATGGTTGAGGTGTTGAAGAACTTCCTTCATAATCGCTTCCACTGTTTTCACCTGCCTAAAACTCCAGATCTTGCCCTTCGTCGGAGTCTGATGGTAAAAGCTCTAATAATCCAGTAAACACTGGTATAGGAACTTCACTGCTATGTGGAATTGGTCTCCTTGCAGATTCAAGATCAGGATAATCCCACTTAGATTTCTTGTGGCGATAGAAGCCTTTAACATTCACAATACAAAAATAACAATCACCAAAATGGTCTTTCGGCTCTCGCCATATCATTGGTACACCGAAACTTAGACTTTTCGTCTCACCATTTGTCCACTGCCATAGGATATCCACACAGTTTTTGCAGATCTTATGGGGAGCCCAAGACTTGTCTTGGTCTCCAAACTTCACACCGAAATAAGCCAAATATGCCTGCTGCACAAAGTCGGTTATATTTCTTCTTTGCTTTTCAATCAAGTATTCTCCACAGATGTAACAGAATACATTCGGATTATTTTTGCAGCATCTTCGTGATGAACTCATGATGTCTTTAGAAAGCAGCATAAAAGAGAAAAAAATAAACCAAGTTATAACTTGGTATAGTTAAATTAAACAAAAGACACCAAACTTATTGCATTTGTTTTACACAAAGGGTATAATCATATTTTGAAGGATGTCCAATATCTCAGAAACTAGAGCCAATTTAGCAAAAGCAGTGGCAGTTTTGAAATCAGCACCCATGAATTGTTATAAATTCATTCAAACATTCTTGGCAATTCGCAAAATTTTTTTTTTGTTGAGCTGTGTAATCAATAGTATTTATGCTATTTTATTAAGTCAATATTTTTTTTTTAATTACATATCTACCAATATATTTTTTTAATATCTGTATACAGTTTGAATAAGTGAAAATTTAAAAAATCAGTTTTTTTTTTTTAAATCCTTCTCTCACTACCTGTCTACTTGATTCTCTATTTATCTTTGAAATTATGTCAATATTTTATTCTTGACAATGCGTTTCTCTGTACATGTATTGGATGCTTAATTACGTTTCGTAATATTTCAAATATCAATTAACATCTTTGACTATTCATCTTTACTCTTTAAATATATTTAAACTTAAGTTTATGAGCATATGTCGGTTCAGAGAGTTGTTTGTAATCAAAATCATTCGCATATCAAGGCACATTAGCCATAATATAAAAGGAAAACTCGGATGATTGGTTACAGATGAACAAAAATTACAACTATACAAAGTTATAGATACATTTTTGTGATTTTTTTTTCCGAGTTCAAGAATTATGAAATTATAAAAAAAATCATTATATTAAATCATTGCAGAATATCTCGCACTGTGCCTAAAATTATCAACACTACATGTTCGCAATATCTCGCACTGTGACTAAAATTATCAACACTACATGTTCGCTTTCTTTTTCTTTTCTTTTTTTTGTACGGGGTATCATGTGATATATCAAGTGCTACTTTCTTTTACCACGGATGGTCGCGAGGCAAAGCGCTAGATTTTCAACCTGAGAGTCTCTTGTTCGATCTCCGGTGAGGACCAATGGATATTTCAGGTCATTGTTAAAGTCTCCGCTATATCTCCTGTGGTACCACCATGGTCATTGCACTATTGACTTTGTTGGAGATGAAAATGGGGCACTTCTAAAACCTTCCCATCGGAGGTTTATAGGATCTAAGCACATTTGCTTTTACCTTCTCTGTAAAAAAATTTCGCGAAAATTCGCATAGCATTGTGTTAAACAAATTCAATGCTGGAGAACTTAGAAAGTTAACTCGCTTAATGTTTCTCTTAGATTTTTGCACATTTCTTTTCCTTACAGGGCAGGTTTTGGAACCTACCCAATCACAACAGTTACAACACATTAGTAAACAATAGTTACAACACATTAGTAAACAATAGTTACAACACATTAGTAAAAAATAGTAACAACACATTAGTAAACAATTTACGCTCAAATTTCATCACAAATGATGTACACCGAGTGTGACTGAGCATAAGCAGAAAAAAAACAAAATGTAATGTTAATTTCTGACTGGTATATTATGTTTATGTTAGAACATTTTAGCTCTCTTTGTAAGTCATTGTTCGTATATCAAAGCAGAGCTAGAAAATGTTGCGCGTCTAGCATGTAACATGTATACCGACGTTTGAACTTATATTTATTTATATTCATGCCCAATAATTTACCGTGTATTAGATAATATTCTCGACTTTATAACAATATACTTACTTGACTCAGAGCATAGTTTAAACTATTTAACTGGGAGATATTTTCACTCAGTTAAAAAAAAGTATTTCGCCTAGTATGGGCCAGAGGTGTGCGGATCTTGAAATTTAGCGTCCGCGTCCGTCCATGGATTTCCATCAATGATCCGCGTCCGCAGAATCTTACAACATTGGTCCGCAGTCAGTCCGCGCGTCCGCATTGCTGAAATGGTTTAAATCACTTGAAATTTTTTATGGTAACGCTAAAGAAGATCCGCGTCAGTCCGCGAGTCCGCAACTTAACCATACGAAGCGTCCGCTGTCAGTCCGCGAATTCGGAAAAGTCTGCGGATCTGCGTCCGCAAGCGGACGCGTCCGCTGTCCGCTCATCTCTGGTATGGGCGACATTGAACTGAGCTTTATGATTTCTAAGAGTTGAGACCCTTTGCTTTATCAATACCTTCAGGTGGCTGGCAAATGTCTAAACGTATCAAATTTGGCCCTTCTATTATAAAATGTAATACCCATTTAAAAAAAATGTATATATTGTAGTTTCTTTTTTTTTTCACTGGTGACTACGTCCCCCCTCCCGGATGTTGTCAAATCAAAAATCATTAAAATATGAGCTACTTAGGTGAGGTCTAATGGTCGTGCGATAACGCGATCGACTGTTGACCTGAAGGTACCTGGTTTGATCTCCGGTGAGGACCAGGGAAATTTTTCAGGTTTTGGCTCAAGTTCCCGACATATCTCCCGTGGTGCCTCCATGGCCAATGCACTATCGGCTATGGTGGGGATGAAAGAAGGGCACCATAAAAACCTTCCCATTAGTGGTTTATAGGATCTAAGAGATTTCATCTCATCCTTACAGGGACTTCACACACTTAGCGATAGAGTTTTATAAATAACAAGCTTGTGTTTCAATAATTTATACTATTACGTTTACCTTCAATTCATATTAGTTCATGGCAACACCCCATCCATCTACTTTTGGTGCTTCCCTTAGGTCAAAACTAATAACTCAAGAGAGTTTGCCTACCCTGAATTAATCTGAACATTATTATTGAACAATTTTTTTATTAAAACGAGATTCCCACTTACAATAGTTTTTGTACTGCGTGGATCTTCACTGTACAGAGGACTGTGATGTGTTGGGTTTGTGACATTAATTCCTAATACATGGAAGTTATAAGTAGCTAAGTCTACCATGTCGACGACACTAATAGAAAAGACAATTAAAATAATACTTTATTCTTAATATTGACAAAAAAATTCAGTTTGATTCAGACAAAACTAATTATTTATACATTTCTCATCATATTGTTTCAAAACTCTCTCTAGTTAGGCACTAAAGAACACGTGGGTTCGTTAGTTGAATTATAAGATTTATTCATTGTCTACAATGTACAGGTTATAATAAGTCCAGGTGAAAAACAGCTTAGTCCATTATGTTTAACTAATCCAGTTGAACGAGTCTACGTGTTATCGCTGGGGACGGATGGTCGTGTGGAAAAGCACTCGACTGTCGACCTGAAGGTACCGGGTTCGATCTCCGGTGAGGACCTAGGACCATTTTTCAGGCCATGGCTTAAGTCTCCGGTATGTCTCCCGTGGTGCCTCCATGCCCATTGCACTATCGGCTATGGTGGGGATGGAAGAAGGGCACCATAAAAACTCTCCCATTAGTGGTTTATAGGATCTGAGAGATTTCATCTCATCCTTACAGGGACTTCACACACGTGTTATCGCTGGCGACGTGCCGATAACGAACTCGCTGCATCAACAGACCTGGGGGGGGGTCCTCCATTTCTACTGTCCGTCTTGTCTTGACTTTCTTTATTAATCACAGTACAGTTCCTTTTACAGGTAGTCCCAGACACGCTTTTGATTGCATAGTTTTCCCGCCAAAAGTGAGGGTGAAGGTCGTTGCGGGGGTGTGCAAGTGCAGGTGGCAAATAACACTATTTCATCACTTGTTGAACGACTGAACTAACAATGTGTAGATTACATAAGTCGTAATTGCATCATTCATCTCGGGCATGGGTGCTACCCCTGGGGGAGAGGGGGGGGGTGAAGCAGAGTTATAACAATATTTAAATCTGTTACATGAATTGTCTAAAGTAATCCTAACCCCTTCTATTATTTCAAAACTTTTCGCACTTTTTCTGATAGATAAGACATGATTTTTATATTAACAAAACTTTAAAAAAAAGCACATTAAAACACAACATTAAAAAGTACATAAAATTACTTAGCTATGGCCGGTACGTCATAGTATTTATCAAGGAATTCTTTATTTGATGGGATACCAGCGGACAGGATAAGTCGGGGTTTACTTGATGCTGCAGCTTCAGCTATAAAAGCGTCCAATAAGTCCTGATAAGAGAAAGACATACATACGGCTATCATCAGTTCATAAATAAATTAAAAAATTGAGGGTTGTCTTAGATCATTCTTCAGTAACTGAAACGTTTTTGTAATTTGTATGTTGACATTGATATAAAAAAAAGAATAACATAATTGTTATCTTCAGAATTGATCATCTTAATTAGTAACATTTTAACTAGTAAAATTATCTTCTTATTGGAAAAACTAATATTTTTTTAAAATTTAAATGACCTTGTTTAGACATGTACATTTGTACATACATTCACATTATTTTAATTTTCTATGATAAGACTAATTACTAGACTTTTAAAAAATATTTCTAAAAAAAAAAAAATAATAAAGTAAAGTTCCCTTTATCCTTAAGGTCTAAACAGAGTAGGTGAATTGTAGAAATATTTTGTTTCAGTAAACTGGGCATATAAAGGGTTTGTGTGGTTAGCACAAAGCCCCAACGCCTTTACTCTCCCAACTTAAAGTCTACACAATGGAGCAAAGCATTATCTGATGTTAAGATCCATTCACATGTAATATCACGTTTGAAGGTAGTCATTTATTGGGTTGTATGTGATCTAAATGTATGGTGAGATGTTATGGTTAATTATAACATTATTAAACGTAGTCTTTATCTCATGATCTAAATACATATTAAAAGGGGCCGTTCAGAAGCTTTGTTTCCCTAATTTTTAGCCTCTTTAGCATTAATATCATCCGTACAGCACATCATTAACACCAGCCTTACACAACATACATACCAGTCATTCCCACCGTATACACCAGCCATACTCAACATTACTATAAGCCATACACACCAGCCATACACACCAGCCATACACACCAGCCATACACACCAGCCATACACACCAGCCATACACACCAGCCATATACACCAGCCATACTCACCAGCCATACACACCAGCCTTACACACCACAAACACCAGTCATACCCACCGTATACGCCAGCCGTACCCAAAATTAAAGCATAACGCATTTTATTATTGCGTATCACACTTCGGTTAGCACCCCCCCCCTTCATTTCTGCGTAACGCATTTTTATCATTCCTTATCAGAGTGTGTCAACTTTAATTGAAAGTATCAGAGCTATGCAACAATTGACGGAGTTTTCGGACGATTAAATGACTATAATTTCGAATGTTTTCAATTATGAGTCCTATTTCAGTAACCACAAACCACTTGTAGTTAGATTTAAGAGACAATAATTTTTTTTCAAATATAAAGAAACGTCTTTATAATTTTTTTTTACAGATATATGCATTAGACAATTGAATTTATAAACATTTCCAAAATGTACAAATATTTACTGAAAGCTAACAAACGTACTGATACATAACACGAAAATGCGCTAACACGTCCTGTGTCCAGAATGGAACAGGCTTAATTGCTTGTTTAATCTATAAAGTATCTAATTGATACTGCATGAATAATTTTGTTTTTAAATGAGAGAGATATTTGGTCCCAAAGAATTTCATCTTCATATTATTCTTTTATAAATTTTAACTGCGGTGAAATATTTATTATAATTTATTGAAGTCTTGAATTTGCTTAATTACTTTAAATCAGAATTGTCTTTTTTAAATGGATATATGTGTATGACGTATGATATATTTATTATATTAAGTCCAAAATGTTTTGATGTTATACTTTAGTCATGTCGTAAATTACAAGAGATAAAAAAAATTGGCGCTTATGCTGTTAATTAGTGACTTTAATCCCTTTTACATATTTGAATATTATAGAGAATTATATTTTTAATTACATTAATTAAAAAACATTTTTAAAAAAGCTTTCATTTGTCCTTCTGTGTATGTTTTTAAGTGATAAAAAATGGATCTTGCTGTTGGTTTCAAAGCACATGACTAGATAATCGACCATAAATTGTGCAAAAGTATAAGACTAAAAAAATATTTTTTATTATATAATGTGCATAGAATTTCACCTGCTATTGTTTGTTAAAAAAAAAAAGAAGAAGTATGCAAAAAGTTTGATTAAAAATACTGCACCGTATAGCACAGTTCTAGACTTGTTAAGTATTTCCGTATTTAATTGTCATCCTAACATTCATTTGAATTTCCCCTATAATTGAAATTAGTAAAAAGTAATATTAGCTTCGCAATTCTACAATATCTAAATGTATGTTTTTGTATTCTTAGAATTCTACGTTAAGAATTGAATCTCAAGATTTAAGAATAGACTAAACACAAAGGTGCTAAGAATACTTATAAAAAGATATAATTTAAAAAAAAAACCTTGAAGAGTTGCGTAAATTTCTGTTTATCTCCCCCTTCCTCTGTCTGCACATCAATTTTAACTCCGTCAATATTATTTGCACGTACATACTTGATTATATTGCTAATAAATTTTCTCTTCAAATTGTCTGTGGTATACATTTTGAGGAAATTCGCAAAGATTTGGAGGTTTTGAACAGCTAGGATTGTTTTCAAATCACGAATTTCCTTCTTTAAATTTCCAATGTCTTGGACTCTAAGAAACAAAAAAATCATCCATTCAATTAAACTTAAAAAAAAAGAAAAAAAAAACATGATTAGAAAATCATCCTTTTATGTAAATAAGAACAAACATGCATTTGTAAAAAAAAATATTTACTATTTGCATTTGTGATAATAATATATCTAAAACAATGGGACGGATCGCCGAGTGGTGTATTTACTCGACTGTTGACCTGACAGTCCTGGATTCGATCCTCGGTGAATCCATCCAGCTGAATCAAGTTGTAGAAGTAAAGGCGGCTGGGCGTTGTGCTAACAATCACTTTCTATGCCGAGGTTATAGAAACAAGTACATTCTACATTTCATCTGCCCCGATGGCCCGTTTATGCTAAGGGAACTTTACTTTTTTATATATCTAACACAATTACATGATGTGTAATTATATTTGTATACATTTAATTGTTTAAAAAAGTTATTTCGGTCATGTGGGTTTCAAGTATTATATAATGTTACATATTGATTGTATGGTATTCAGTTATCTTGTAATGCATTGTTACATATTGAATGTACATTTGACTATGACCCAAGTGTAGGGTTACCTTTGACTAAGACCCCGAGTGTAGGGTTATCTTTGACTATGGTCCCCAAATGTACTTGGCCAATAGAAAACAACAATATTAGATCGACCATGAATGCCCACCTAGCTACAACTCAACGGTGAAAATGCTCGTAGATATTAAACTCTTCCATAAACATATTTACTTGAAGTGTTCTGTTTTATATTGAAGTTACATATATATATATATATATATATATATATATATATATATATTAGGGTGGCCCAAAATATCTTCAGTCAAATTTTTTTGGAGCATATTGTTCTTTGTGTTTCCTTTGACTTCAATACAGCAGGAATATATTTAGTACTGCCTCGTCGACACTTAAATTTTAAGTCATTTTGAATGAATTTTAAATGTATGTATATTTAAAGAACACAGACAATGCTAGAAGGTTCTGGAAAGTTTTACAAAAATCTATACAATTCTAGAAAGTTCTGAAAGATTCTATGAAATCTCTACAAAGTTCTAGAATCTTCTAGAAAAACGAGGAAAACTTGAGAAGGTTCCGGGAAATTCTAGAATACTCTAGAAGTTTTCATTTTCATACAAAAAGCCATCTTCACCAGTGCATTTCGATTTAGTTAGAAAAATCAAGTGTTATAAGATCAAGTGTTGCTGCTATCTAAATATCATTCATTTAGTTATGACTACTAGGTCGAAAAGTATTGTTCATTTAACTGGCATAGAAGTTGACACAATGTCTGTTAATTGAGCTAGGTACTTCCCCTAATTAGCCAATGGTATTTTTACAAACACAGCCGTCTGGTTGACATTCGGCAAAATTTGTTCATGAGGATATACTAATGTCCTTTGAGCTAGGTACTTCAAATTCAGCCTACTGGCCAATGGTATGTTTACAAACACAGCTGTCTGGCAGTTAGTTGGTACAATTTTTTTTCATGACCTATTTCTTTGCTAGTATACTGTTCAGTGGACATGCCAATGTTTAATGATCCAGGTACTTTCCCTAATTGTGCCTACTGGACAATGGTGTGTTTACAAATACATCCGTCTTCAATAAGACATTTAGGGGTAGTACAACTAGACCGGATGTGCTGCTATTCAAGCGCTTTAAGGTATTTTGGCCAAAAATAAGACAGGCAGAATTTAGTATATGCCACGATGTTCGCCTGGAGCAACATCTTGAGCCATCAAATATCCAAATGAAAGACAACTCAAGATATTTGCCACGTGAAGATTACAAAGAACTTCTGACTCTGAATCTTATCTTCCTGGGAGGAATTCCCCCCCCCCCACGGTGTGTGTTTTCGTGTTCCAGGAGCTTATCACTATGCAATGTGGATGTCTAAATTAATTTACATCATGAAGATTTATCTCTTCCGTCATCAATTCAAGCTGACTAATGAAGACAGATCAATTGCAGAATTTGGTATCTTTGAATCTTGGTTTACATTAAAGCTTGGATTCAGTGTCCCATTCTAGCAGACGCACCTCTGAATGATTTGGATTTCATCAAGCTTCTTATTGATTATAAGAATGTTTCTCCTTTCATTTCTTAGATTGCATTGTAAACGATCGGCCGACATCTCTGGTACCTTAGTGCAGAACTAATTCATCTGGTTCTCTTTTCTCAACATGTCTCAGTGGATGAGAAAAATAGCCTTGCTGCTTGCTTGAGGCAATTCATGGAGAAATCTTCTGATGATCAGAAAGAAGAAAGGTGCATCCGCAGCACAAATGATCCTTCAGTACTTAATGTGACATTAAAGGATTTTGTGACATCGTCATCGCTGCTCTTCTTTAATGCTCTTCTGCTTTCCACAGATTTTCTCATGACTGATGCTTCAACCTGGCAACAAACTCCATCCTTGCAGAAGGCAACAGCATTGGTCTCTTCCTAGAAAGTTGTCACTGACTTCGCCGAGCGAGGAAATCTCTAACCAATTTAGATGAGGAAAAGCAGTACTTGAATCAAATTGTCGAACAGCATCGCAAAGAGTTTCCAGATGCAAAAAAATCAACTGTGTTGAAGAGATCGCAACTCGAAGGACTCAGAAAGCACAGACTAAAAAACTTTTAAAGTGTATTTTTGAATGGCGTGTTAGAACTAATATGCAATACAGTCAGGTTAATGTTTCATGTAACTAGTATTATTTTAATGTTTATTTCCTTTTGTGTAATATAATTGTTCCTTGAATCTAAAAAATAGCATTTTTTTAAACCTTGCAAAATTTTCCTTTAATGCAACTGCAGAATACCATAAAACACGAGATAACAAGAGCACTGAGGCAGTATTTATAGGAGCCCAAATGGTGTGAAATTTGGTATATACATGTTTTAAATTCTAGTGAACCAGAAAACTAAAATGCTCATGATAAATATTTAGCTTTATTTCTTACCATTATAAAGCGAGCAACCCTGATTATATATATATATATATATATATATATATATATATATATATATATATAATGAAAGAAGGGTTCGTGATGTGCGGTAGTGTAATATATATCGAAAAGAAGACAAACAGATGACCTGTCAGGGAGAGTGATATTTTTCCAGGCAACTTTTGTAAATCTTAACACAACTTTTCATTTTAGTCCCCCATTCAAAACAATAAAATGCTTACTCTTTTGAAGTTTTATGTATATTAAAATATATCTCTTGTTGGTCTGTCACTTGCGCACAGTGTATAATTAAATGTGTACAATATTTCTTTACGGCATCAAATCTTCTCAAAAAATAAGGTCCTTGGTAAAGCCTTTGGTTACAAACTCGGCGTTGACATTTTGCTGGAGAAAAAGGAAGAAAAAATCTTTACTTGACTGCTTATTTATTATATTCTTCTATGTTAGGTACTGTAGTTTCCCATAAATCATTACATGCAGAAATATTATAATTTAATAAGAACAATTTTAACAGAATTTCTACGCAGATAAAAATGTTTTAAAGAGTATAATGTTTATCATCGACATAAAAGAAAGGAAATTTCCCTCTCAACAATATAATTAAAATAAAATTGTTCCTAGCAAAAAAAAATAGTTTCTGCGGTTTTCAACCAAAATGTGAATTAATTTCATTTCATTTAAATGTTTGTTTTGTTATTTTTTTTTTTATTTCTACAACATATTGTATCTTTAATTGTAATAAAATCATGAAAAAAATCGGATCTGCCCGAAACCAGAAATAACCTAGTCTACTGATTAAACCTAAGGGAATATAACTCTATGCAAAGTTGTTGCAGGGTACAGCTAGTATAACAGGAACTGCACACGCCGACCTATTTATAGAGAATGAACTACTGTCAAAAAATATATGAAATAAATTTTGTATTGAACACAATTAAATTTGATAAATCTTTAATAGTAACACTTATAGCATTGTACTTTGTAAATATGTTTATGCGGCTGTAAAATTATTGTTTCACTGTCTACTTCTACAATTCACTTTATGTTAAACTATTAGTGTGCCCGGCTTTGCACTGTAAGTTGGTAGTTCAAACGTGACACTTGAAACATTTCTAGGACACCATTAGGTAAAGAAATGGTTGATAATTTATGACACCTACCTAATGTGCAGAAATTATCTACATTTCATGCATCGCAAATTACGTTTTACCCGTCAACGCTAACCAACAAAACCAACTAAACCAACCAAACCAAACCAAACAGCCAACCAAACCAACCAACCAAACTAGCAAACCAAACCAAACCAAACACCATTAGGTAAAGATGTGGGTGCTAATTTATTCCACATACCTCATGTGCAGAAAATGACCTACATTTCATACGTCACAAATTACGTTATAACCGTCAACGCTAATAAAAAAAAAAAGTAAAGTTCCCTTCTTTGCCCTAACGGGCCATCGGGGCAGATGAAGTGTAGGATTCATCTGTTTCTATAACTTCGGCATGTGAAGGGATTGTGTGGTTAGCACAACATACAGCCGCCTTTACTTCTCCAACTAAAGTCAGGTACCCATTTAAAGCTGGGTGGACTTGTAAAACGACTTTGCACCAAATTTCACCTGGTAAAATTCCGAGGATCGATCCCAGGACTCTCAGGTTGACTCAACACCACTCGGCCATCCGTCCCACCCTCAACGCTAATAGCTTAGGCTTTTTTGTTTAAACTGTAATTAATTTTCTCAATGTTACAATCAAAATATTTTTTTTTAGTTATGAACGAAACTAAAGTTCTAATTAGTTGTTGTTTCTTTTCCTTGCAGCAACCTAAAGTATAATTTTTTTTCAATTAAAAAAAAGTTTTAAAATTTTGTCAAAGAGATGTCAAAGAGATGTCAAAGAGATGTCAAAGAGTTGTTAATTTTCATGAAAACAACAAAAAAGATAAATATTTTAAAAAAATAATGTCCGCGCTAGGAATCGAACCTGGGTAGCCAGCCCAAAAAAAAAAAAGGATTGCAAGTAGATTAACCACTAGGCCACCACGTATAGAAATTGACTATTATTACAATATATAAAAATTGCTCGATTATTTTTAACTTATACTTGAAGTCTAAAAATTATAGTCGTATTTTGTAATTTAAAAATAAATTAATGCATTATTTATTTAAAAAGATGAAATCATGTGATAGCTGAGAACTTTATAGAAATAAGTAGAAGCAGAAATTCTTTTTTTTTTTTTAAATATATTAGATCGCCTTTTAAAAATAACTTAGTTTACGAAATTAGTTACGACGAACGCACTCGCTTTTTTCATCGATTTTTCGATTATTATATTATAGTTGTTTTTTGACGATTTTAAAATGCTATCTGTTGTAATAAAAAAAATAGTTTGAGAGATATTTTGTTATTATTACTTTTTAATATTTGAGACTTTTACGTTTCATAATGAAAACCACAGAAACTAAGTAAAACTGTAGATTTTTTTTTAAAAAGAAATATCCAATCGGGACCGTGTACTGTCACAGGGAATTCCCTAAGACAATCGGGATTTTAAACTGGAATACTGTTGTATTAATTCTTTACTTTCGATTTAACGCAGAACCCAAATCGCTATTATTTTATTAGATTCTTCTTTAAATTCAGAATTTCCTCGTCCGTTTTCGAAGAACAAAGCACTATTGTGCCTTGGGTTTGCATCACCGATAACCAATATTACCGGTAATTATCGCTACCGAAATTACTGATAAATTTCGACAGCGAATGTCGGTAATATTGGAATTTTTAAAATTATTTCTTTACTATTTCACAATAGAAATGGAGTGTGTAAAGTAAGTAATTTCTTTTACTCTACACTCGGGATACTCCTCTGTTGAGCCGCTCTGACGTGCATGCGTTGACATATTGTAGTTCGAGTGATATGGCGGATATTACTATATTTCTGACCCTTTATTTAGTATTTACAGGGTCTCTGATAATTTGATTGTTGACATTATTTTGGAAAGTGTTTATTGTGTGGATATTACTATATTTCTGACCCTTTATTTAGTATTTACAGGGTCTCTGATAATTTGATTGTTGACATTATTTTGGAAAGTGTTTATTGTGTGTGTTACATTTCAGGTAAGCATTTCTTATAATACAAAATACTACTTTTAAACTACACTTAAATCCGGCCACCAACTACAGTTTAATCTGTTTACTCTCTTTCTATAAAATGTGAACGGTCCCTAAACAAATGAACTCAAGATGACACTTTCAAAAAAAAAAATATTTCTAGCTAGCCATTAAATTAACAATAATATTTTTTTTGCCTAAATTGTAATATATATAATCAGTGTCAAACAAGAAATGTTGGTATCATTTTGTCATAATGCAGTGTAGTAGATAATAAAAACAACAAAGCTTAAATAGACTGAAAAAAAACAATGACTTATGAACAGAGTGTTACACTTAGAATAAATGAAACTACTTACTAGTGACAACACCTTGGAACACATTCAACACAAAGATAGTCAGTAGAATTAAACATTTCATCTGTTGTTGAGAAAAAATTGTATGCAATATTTGATCAAAACAATTTTCTGTTTTTAAAAATGCGTTCAGGTTCTATTCCCAGTGAAAAAGATGGCCCAGTTCATTAATAATGTCACATTAACAGGTGGCACATGTATCTGTCTGCCATTATAGCTACTAATAGCTCATTTGTAATAAAATAAAGAGCTTTCCATACATAGTAAATGTAAAATGAATGATAATGCAATATTTATTGAACGAATTTTCTCATTAGAAATTAATTGAAAGGAGTCTACGTTGTCATAATGTAACTACTAGTTGTACGCTCTCTTAGCCCGGGTGTCAATGATTTGAATATTATAGTTTGTATTGGCTAAAAAAGGTGTATTCAAAATATCCATCACTGAATCACCTCTTCACCTTATCATGTATCATCACCCCTTCCTTTCTTTATCCCCCCCCCTTAATTTTATACTCTTTATGTGAATCTAATTGTGTAAATTCTATCCCGTACCACCTTCGCCCCGCCATAGACAACACATTATAAATGTGTTTTTAAAATTCCCCCATATCGCCATATTATATTCTCTATCCTTCTAAAATTGTTTCCCTTCAACTTATTCTGTATTAGGTCCGTCCCAATCTCTATTGTGTATTCACCCCTCTTCCTCATTCTGTTTTCTTTCATGATATTTTGTATTGTGTTCCTATCTAATGTCAATACCTCCCTACATTAATTATGTATTGTGTTCCTATCTATTGTCTATACCTCCCTACATTAACTATGTATTGTGTTCCTATCTAATGTTTATACCTCCCTACATGTATTATGTATTGTGTTCCTATCTATTGTCTATACGTCCCTACATTAATAATGTATTGTGTTCTTATCTAATGTTTATACTAGAGAGCTGCACGGGATCGGGATTCGCGGGAGTCCCGCGGAATCCGCGGGACTCCCGCGGGATTGGAAATAAATTTATCGGGAGTTCCATGGGATTGGTTTTGTTTTTGTGGGAGTCCCGTGGGTTTGGCTTTTGTTTTTGCGGGAGTCCCGTGGGTTTGGGTTTTGTTTGAGTTGAGACTCTCGCAGACTTCTGATGAATCAATCAAATCGCACGGATGATCTTGGGATGATTTGTGATGTATGATACACACCTAGTTCATGGCCTTTCCTTGACATTCTTGGTATTTAGGTCAAAACGCTAGAGTAGATTTAGAGACAGAAACTATCCCCTTCGACGTTTTAATATAATAGATATCTAAGAGTTAGGAGTGATACCAATAAGGGTGACAAGGTGACAGACGACTTAGGACAAGGTGGGGAAACAATAGAATAGTAGACAGCAAAGGTGTGAAGACCGAGAGGCGACGTCGGACAGGCTAGTAGGGTTAATACGCTCCTAGAAAGATTAGATAGTTAGGCAAATACTGAAGGGATTGTGACGTACTTAGGGTAATTAGGGCACGGACGTTGGGGTATAAATAGGGGCTGGATTCGGACATTAGTTAATTAAGAGAAGTTAGGAGAAATTTGTAGTTATGAGGAGTTTTAGAGATCTCTAGTTAGTCAAAGTTGAGGCAGAGTGAATTATTGAAGTGTATTCATTTATGGACTTTTGTATTCTGATGAATTTCTGATGTACATGTATGTAAATAAATCGTTGTACTAACAACGCCTCGAGTTTGATTGGTTTTCGAGTTGTGACAAAGGAGCGAGCAAATAAGAGTGAAACAGACACATACTTCTCTAATTCTCTTTTTTAATTTTCAAATAATGGATAATAAAGCAAACATTCAAAAGTTAGTTTACGCAAAAAGCGAGCGTATTCAGTTTTACGTAAATAAAGGTGGTAAGAGCAAGATTTGGGAAAGTTTCAATCGTTTGCGCTTGGATGGTGAGGATGTGCCATTCGCAGTATGTACAAGATGCGATACCATTATAACTTGGAAGGCACACGATGGTACGAATGGTCTGTGGAAGCATCTCGAGTTTTGTAAAAACAGATCACCAGTTCCAAAAATTACATCAATGACTAGCTTCACTCCAAGTCAAGAGAAGATTGTTAAACAGGTTCCAGTTCAGGTTAAAACAGAAATCACAAACACCATTGTTTCAATGTGCGCTGAAGACATCAGGCCCTTTTCATTTGTCGAAGGCTGTGGTTTCCAAGAACTGGCTGCAAAGTTGATAAACATTGGTGCAAAATATGGGAATGTTCCTGTTAATGAGATTTTGCCTTGTGCCACAACTGTTTCAAGGCATTTGGGTAATGTTGTGGAGAAAGAAAAAAATCTTATGAAAGAAAGATTATCTAAGATTAAAAGATTTGGAATAACAACCGACCTTTTGTATTGTGTTCCTATCTATTGTCTATACCTCCCTACATTAATTATGTATTGTGTTCCTATCTAATGTTTATACCTCCCTACATGTATTATGTATTGTGTTCCTATCTATTGTCTATACCTCCCTACATTAATTATGCATTGTGTTCCTATCTATTGTCTATACGTCCCTACATTATAATGTATTGTGTTCCTATCTAATGTTTATAGTAGTTTATACGTCCCTACATTTATTATGTATTGTGTTCCTATCTAATGTCTGTACCTCCCTACATTAATTATGTATTGTGTTCCTATCTATTGTCTATACCTCCCTACATTAATTATGCATTGTGTTCCTATCTATTGTCTATACGTCCCTACATTAATAATGTATTGTGTTCCTATCTAATGTTTATAGTAGTTTATACCTCCCTACATTTATTATGTATTGTGTTCCTATCTAATGTCTATACCTCCCTACATTAATTATGTATTGTATTCCTATCTAATGTCTATACCTCCCTACATTAATTATGTATTGTGTTCCTATCTAATGTTTATACCTCCCTACATTTATTATGTATTGTGTTCCTATCTAATGTTTATACCTCCCTACATTTATTATGTATTGTGTTCCTATCTAATGTCTATACCTCCCTACATTAATTATGTATTGTGTTCCTATCTATTGTCTATACCTCCATACATGAATTATGTACTTTCAATCCAGCCTTCCTTCCATTTTTCCAGAGATGGGGAGCCGGTGTCGGTGTCGGCGGTGTCGGCAGTTTTTTGCCGGTGTCGGTGTCGGCATTTGTACTTTGCCCGGTTTCGGTGTCGGTGTCGACATTTTCACTTTGTCCGGAGTCGGTGTCGGTGTCAGTATTTGTAATTTGTCCGTAGTCGGTTCGGTGTCGGCGCAAAAGCTTTCCCCAAAAAATCAATTAAATAATCCAGAACAACATCAGATAATTCTGAGCCAATCTTTAATTTAAAGTGTTCTCAAGTTCTTCTTTTCTTTTTAAATAAATACTTGGTAAATCTGTTTATCAACAAATGTATTATTTTACAAAGCGAGATTCAATACAGTACAACGACTTGTCAACATTAACAGAATTGTGACTGAAAGCAGAAAATAAGGCTACTGACTATGTTCACTCTGTTATTCAATCAATCATTGTAAATCATAAGAAATGTTTAGTTTGCATCTCTCTATTAATAACCATGTTGGAGAAAGATTACACACAAACCTATTCAACACTTTTAGGACCTCAAAGAATGATCTGTTTCAAATGTTCCTACAATGAAAGTTAACTCACAACTAACACTTTCCACAGCATAATTTCTCTCATCCAAAATGAAACATTACTAATCTACGTTACAATGAAACCACATAAAAGACCTTCCGTAGCTAGCTATTGAGGCGCCATGTGCGAGTTTTTACCCCCCCCACCGTTCTAAAAAGTGCTCCTACATATTCCCATAAGCTCCTACATATTCCCATAGGTTCCTACATATTCCCATAAGCTCCTACATATTCCCATAAGCTCCTACATATTCCCGTAAGATCCTACATATTACCATAAGCTCCTGCATATTCCCATAAGCTACTGCATATTCCCATAAGCTCCTACATATTCCCATGAGCTCCTACATATTCCCATAAGCTCCTGCATATTCCCATAAGTTACTGCATATTCCCATAAGCTCCTACATATTCCCATAAGCTCCTACATATTCCCATAAGCTCCAGCATACTCCCATAAGCTCTTACATATTCCCATAAGCTCCTACATATTCCCATAAGCTCCTACATATTCCCATAAGCTCCTGCATATTCCCATAAGCTCCTACATATTCCCATAAGCTCCTACATAAGATCCTACATATTCTCATAAGCTCCTACATATTCCCATAAGCTCCTACATATTCCCATAAGCTCCTACATGATCCCATAAGCTCCTACATATTCCCATAAACTCCTACATATTCCCTTAAGCTCCTACATATTCCCATAAGCTCCTACATATTCCCATAATCTCCTACATATTCCCATACCCTCCTCCATATTCCCATAAGCTCCAGCATATTCCCATCAGCTCCTACATAAGATCCTACATATTCTAGTAAGCTCCTACATAAGCTCTTACATATTCCCATAGGTTCCTAATAAACTCCTACATATTCCTATAAGCTCTAACATAAGCTCCTACATATTCCTATAAGATCCTAAATATTCCCATAAGCTCTGACATATTCCCATAAGCTCCTACATATCCCCATATGCTCCTACATATTCCCATAAGCTCCTACATATACCCATAAGCTCCTACATATTCCCGTAATTACCTACATATTCCCATAAGCTCCTACATATTCCCATAGGTTCCTACATATTCCCATAAGCTCCTACATATTCCCCTAAACTCCTACATATTCACATAAGCTCCTATATAAGCTCCTACATATTCCCGTAAGATCCTACATATTACCATAAGCTCCTGCATATTCCCATAAGTTACTGCATATTCCCATAAGCTCCTACATATTCCCATAAGTTACTGCATATTCCCATAAGCTCCTGCATATTCCCATGAGCTCCTACATATTCCCATAAGCTCCTGCATATTCCCATAAGTTACAGCATATTCCCATAAGCTCCTACATATTCCCATAAGCTCCTATATATTCCCATAAGCTCCAGCATACTCCCATAAGCTCTTACATATTCCCATAAGCTCCTACATATTCCCATAAGGTCCTACATATTCCCATAAGTTCTTACATATTTCCATAAGCTCCTACATATTCCCATAAGCTCCTACATAAGCTCCTACATATTTCCATAAGCTTTTACATAAGATCCTACATATTCTCATAAGCTCCTACATATTTCCATAAGCTCGTACATATTCCTATAAGTTCCTACATATTACCAAAAGATCCTACATATTCCCATAAACTCCTACATATTCCCTTAAGCTCCTACATATTCCCATAAGCTCCTACATATTCCCATAATCTCCTACATATTCCCATACCCTCCTCCATATTCCCATAAGCTCACACATATTTCCATAAGCTCCTACAAATTCCAATAAGCTCCTACATATTCCCATAAGCATACTACATATTCCCATAAGTTCCTATATATTCACATAAGCTCCTACATATTCCCATACGATCCTGCTTATTCCCATAAGCTCCAGCATGATCCCATCAGCTCCTACATAAGATCCTACATATTCTAGTAAGCTCCTACATAAGCTCTTACATATTCCCATAAGTTCCTATTAAACTCCTACATATTCCTATAAGCTCTAACATAAGCTCCTACATATTCCCATAAGCTCCTAAATATTCCCATAAGCTCTGACATATTCCCATAAGCTCCTACATATCCCCATATGCTCCCACATATTCCCATAAGCTCCTACATATACCCGTAATTACCTACATATTCCCATAAGCTCCTATATATTCCCATTAGCTCCTACATATTCCCATAAGCTCCTACATATCCCCATATGCTCCCACATATTCCGTTAAGCCCCTACATATACCCATAAGCTCCTACATATTCCCATACGCTCCTGCATATTCCCATAAGCTCCTGCATATTCCCATAAGCTACTACATATTCCCGTAATTACCTACATATTCCCATAAGCTCCTATATATTCCCATTAGCTCCTACATATTCCCATAAGCTCCTGCCTATTCCCATAAGCTCCTGCATATTCCCATTAGCTACTACATATTCCCATAATCTCCTACATAAGCTCCTACATATTCCCATAAGCTCCTATATAAGATCCTACATATTCCCATAAGCTCCTACATATTCCCATAAGCTCCTATATATTTCCATAAGTTCCTGCATATTCCCATAAGCTCCTACATATTCCCATAAGCTCCTACATATTCCCATAAGCTCCTACATATTCCTGTAATTACCTACATATTCCCATAACCTCCTATATATTCCCATTAGCTCCTACATATTCCCATAAGATCCTGCCTATTCCCATAAGCTCATACATGATCCCATAAGCTCCTTTATATTCCCATGAGATCCTACATATTCCCATAAGCTCCTACATATTCCCATAAGCTCCTACATATTCCCAAAAGCTCCTACATATTCCCAAAAGCTCCGACATATTCCCATAAGCTCATACATATTCCAATAAGCTCCTATATATACCCATAAGCTTCTAGATATTTCCATAAGCTCTAACATTTTCCCATAAGCTCCTGCATAATTTCATAATCTCCTGCATATTCCCATAAGCTCCTGCATAAGCTCCTACATATTCCCATAAGCTCCTAAATAAGATCCTACATATTCCCATAAGCTCCTACATATTCCCATAAGCTCCTAAATATTCCCATAAGCTCCTACATATTCCCATAATCTCTTACATATTCCCATATGCTCCTCCATATTTCCATAAGCTCCTACCTTTTCCCATAAGCTCCTACATATTCCCATAAGCTCCTACTTATTCCCATAAGCTCCTATATATTCCCATAAGCTCCTACATAATCCCATAAGCTCCTACATATTCCCACGAGCTCCTACATATTCCCATAAGCTCCTACATATTCCAATAAGCTCCTACACATTCCAATAAGCACCTTCATATAAACATAAGCTCCTACATATTCCAATAAGCTCCTACATATTCCCAAAAGCTCCTACATATCCCCATAATCTCCTACATATTCCCATACGCTCCTCCATATTCCCATAAGCTCCTACATATTTCCATAAGCTCCTACCTATTCCCATAAGCTCCTACATATTCCCATAAGCTCCTACATATTCCCATAAGCTCCTATATATTCCCATAAGCTCCTACATATTCCCATCAGCTCCTACATAAGTTCTTACATATTCCCATAAGCTCCTAATAAACTCCTACATATTCCTATAAGCTCCTACATAAGCTCCTACATATTCCCATAAGCTCCTGCATATTCCCATAAGCTTCTACATATTCCCATAAGCTCATGCATATTCCCATAAGCTCCTGTATATTCACATAAGCTCCTGCATATTCCCATAATCTCCTACATATTTGCATATGCTCCTCCAAATTTCCATAAGCTCCTACATATTTCCATAAGCTCCTACCTTTTCCCATAAGCTCCTACAAATTCCCATAAGCTCCTACTTATTCCCATAAGCTCCTATATATTCCCATAAGCTCCTACATATTCCCATAAGCTCCTACATATTCCCACGAGCTCCTACATATTCCCATAAGCTCCTACATATTCCAATAAGCTCCTACACATTCCAATAAGCTTCTACATATACCCATAAGCTCCTACATATTCCCATAAGCTCCTGCATATTCCCATAAGCTCCTACATATTCCCATAATCTCCTACATATTCCCATACGCTCCTCCATATTCCCATAAGCTCCTACATATTTCCATAAGCTCCTACCTGTTCCCACAAGCTCCTACATATTCCCATAAGCTCCTACCTATATTCCCATAAGCTCCTATATATTCCCATAAGCTCCTACATATTCCCATAAGATCCTGCATATTTCCATAAGTTCCAGCATATTCCCATCAGCTCCTACATAAGATCCTACATATTCTAACAAGTTCCTACATAAGTTCTTACATATTCCCATAAGCTCCTAATAAACTCCTACATATTCCTATAAGGTCCTACATAAGCTCCTACATATTCCCATAAGCTCCTGCATATTCCCATAAGCTCCTACATATTCCCATAAGCTCATGCATATTCCCATAAGCTCCTGTATATTCACATAAGCTGCTGCATATTCCCATAAGCTCCTGCATATTATTATAAGCTCCTTACAAATTCCCATAAGCTCCAGCATATTCCCATAAGCTTCTTCATATTCCCATAAGCTCCTACATATTCCCATAAGCTCCTACATATTCCCATAAGCTCCTACATATTCCCATAAGCTCCTGCATATTCCCATAAGCTCCTACATATTCCCATAAGCTCCTACATAAGATCCTACATATTCTCATAAGCTCCTACATATTCCCATAAGCTCCTACATATTCCCATAAGCTCCTACATGATCCCATAAGCTCCTACATATTCCCATAAACTCCTACATATTCCCTTAAGCTCCTACATATTCCCATAAGCTCCTACATATTCCCATAATCTCCTACATATTCCCATACCCTCCTCCATATTCCCATAAGCTCACACATATTCCCATAAGCTCCTACATAAGCTCCTACATATTCCCATAAGCTCCTACACAAGATCCTACATATTCTCATAAGCTCCTACATATTCCCATAAGCTCCTACATATTCCCATAAGCTCCTACATGATCCCATAAGCTCCTACATATTCCCATGAGCTCCTACATATTCCCATAAGCTCCTACATATTCTCATAAGCATCCTACATATTCCCATAAGTTCCTATATATTCCCATAAGCTCCTACATATTCCCATACGATCCTGCTTATTCCCATAAGCTCCAGCATATTCCCATCAGCTCCTACATAAGATCCTACATATTCTAGTAAGCTCCTACATAAGCTCTTACATATTCCCATAAGTTCCTAATAAACTCCTACATATTCCTATAAGCTCTAACATAAGCTCCTACATATTCCCATAAGCTTCTAAATATTCCCATAAGCTCTGACATATTCCCATAAGCTCCTACATATCCCCATATGCTCCCACATATTCCCATAAGCTCCTACATATACCCATAAGCTCCTACATATTCCCGTAATTACCTACATATTCCCATAAGCTCCTATATATTCCCATTAGCTCCTAAATATTCCCATAAGCTCCTACATATTCCCATAGGTTCCTACATATTCCCATAAGCTCCTACATATTCCCCTAAGCTCCTACATATTCCCATAAGCTCCTATATAAGCTCCTACATATTCCCGTAAGATCCTACATATTACCATAAGCTCCTGCATATTCCCATAAGCTACTGCATATTCCCATAAGCTCCTACATATTCCCATGAGCTCCTACATATTCCCATAAGCTCCTGCATATTCCCATAAGTTACTGCATATTCCCATAAGCTCCTACATATTCCCATAAGCTCCTACATATTCCCATAAGCTCCAGCATACTCCCATAAGCTCTTACATATTCCCATAAGCTCCTGCATATTCCCATAAGCTCCTACATGATCCCATAAGCTCCTACATATTCCCATAAACTCCTACATATTCCCTTAAGCTCCTACATATTCCCATAAGCTCCTACATATTCCCATAATCTCCTACATATTCCCATACCCTCCTCCATATTCCCATAAGCTCACACATATTCCCATAAGCTCCTACATAAGCTCCTACATATTCCCATAAGCTCCTACACAAGATCCTACATATTCTCATAAGCTCCTACATATTCCCATAAGCTCCTACATATTCCCATAAGCTCCTACATGATCCCATAAGCTCCTACATATTCCCATGAGCTCCTACATATTCCCATAAGCTCCTACATAAGATCCTACATATTCTAGTAAGCTCCTACATAAGCTCTTACATATTCCCATAAGTTCCTATTAAACTCCTACATATTCCTATAAGCTCTAACATAAGCTCCTACATATTCCCATAAGCTCCTAAATATTCCCATAAGCTCTGACATATTCCCATAAGCTCCTACATATCCCCATATGCTCCCACATATTCCCATAAGCTCTTACATATACCCATAAGCTCCTACATATTCCCTTACGCTCCTGCATATTCCCATAAGCTCCTGCATATTCCCATAAGCTACTACATATTCCCGTAATTACCTACATATTCCCATAAGCTCCTATATATTCCCATTAGCTCCTACATATTCCCATAAGCTCCTGCCTATTCCCATAAGCTCCTGCATATTCCCATTAGCTACTACATATTCCCATAATCTCCTACATAAGCTCCTACATATTCCCATAAGCTCCTATATAAGATCCTACATATTCCCATAAGCTCCTACATATTCCCATAAGCTCCTATATATTTCCATAAGTTCCTGCATATTCCCATAAGCTCCTACATATTCCCATAAGCTCCTACATATTCCCATAAGCTCCTACATATTCATGTAATTACCTACATATTCCCATAACCTCCTATATATTCCCATTAGCTCCTACATATTCCCATAAGATCCTGCCTATTCCCATAAGCTCATACATGATCCCATAAGCTCGGACATATTCCCATAAACTCCTATATATTCCCATAAGCTCCTACTTATTCCCATAAGCTCCTATATATTCCCATAAGCTCCTACATATTCCCAAAAGCTCCTACATATTCCCATAAGCTCCTACATATTCCAATAAGCTCCTATTTATACCCATAAGCTTCTAGATATTTCCATAAGCTCTAACATTTTCCCATAAGCTCCTGCATAATTTCATAATCTCCTGCATATTCCCATAAGCTCCTGCATAAGCTCCTACATATTCCCATAAGCTCCTAAATAAGATCCTACATATTCCCATAAGCTCCTACATATTCCCATAAGCTATTAAATATTCCCATAAGCTCCTACATATTCCCATAAGCTCCTACATATCCCCATAAGCTCCTACATATTCTCATTAGCTCCTACATATTCCCATAAGCTCTTACATATTCCCATAAATTCCGACATATTCCCATAAAACTCCTATATATTCACATAAGCTCCAACTTATTCCCATAAGCTCCTACATATTCCCATGAGCTCCTACATATTACCATAAGCTCCTACATATTCCCATAAGCTCCTACACATTCCCATAAGCTCCTACACATACCCATAAGCTCCTACATATTTCCATAAGCTCCTACATATTCCCATAAGCTCCTGCATATTCCCATAAGCTCCTGCATATTCCCATAATCTCTACATATTCCCATAAGCTCCTACATATTCCCATAATCTCCTACATATTCCCATATGCTCCTCCATATTTCCATAAGCTCTTACATATTTCCATAAGATCCTACCTTTTCCCATAAGCTCCTACATATTCCCATAAGCTTCTACTTATTCCCATAAGCTCCTATATATTCCTATAAGCTCCTACATATTCCCATAAGCTCCTACATATTCCCACTAGCTCCTACATATTCCCATAAGCTCCTATATATTCCAATAAGCTCCTACACATTCCAATAACTCCTACATATACCCATTAGCTCCTACATATTCCCATAAGCTCCTGCATATTCCCGTAAGCTCCAGCATATTCCCATAAGTTCCTGCATATTCCCATAAGCTCCTACATATTCCTATAATCTCCTACATATTCCCATACCCTCCTCCATATTCCCATAAGCTCACACATATTTCCATAAGCTCCTACAAATTCCAATAAGCTCCTACATATTCCCATAAGCATCCTACATATTCCCATTAGTTCCTATATATTCCCATAAGCTCCTACATATTCCCATACGATCCTGCTTATTCCCATAAGCTCCAGCATATTCCCATCAGCTCCTACATAAGATCCTACATATTCTAGTAAGCTCCTACATAAGCTTTTACATATTCCCATAAGTTCCTAATAAACTCCTACATATTCCTATAAGCTCTAACATAAGCTCCTACATATTCCCATAAGCTCCTAAATATTCCCATAAGCTCTGACATATTCCCATAAGCTCCTACATATCCCCATATGCTCCAACATATTCCCATAAGCTCCTACATATACCCATAAGCTCCTGCATATTCCCATAAGCTCCTGCATATTCCCATAAGCTCCTACATATTCCCGTAATTAACTCATATTCCCATAAGCTCCTATATATTCCCATTAGCTCCTACATATTCCCATAAGCTCCTGCCTATTCCCATAAGCTCCTTCATATTCCAATTAGCTACTACATATTCCCATAAGATACTACATATTCCCATAAGCTCCTACATAAGCTCCTACATATTCCCATAAGCTCCTATATAAGATCCTACATATTCCCATAAGCTCCTACATATTCCCATAAGCTCCTATATATTTCCATAAGCTCCTGCATATTCCCATAAGCTCCAAAATATTCACATAAGCTCCTACATATTCCCATAAGCTCCTATATATTCTCATTAGCTCCTACATATTCCCATAAAGTCCTGCCTATTACCATAAGCTCTTACATATTCCCATAAGCTTATAAATGATCCCATAAGCTCCTTTATATTCCCATGAGATCCTACATATTCCCATAAGCTCCTACATATTCCCATAAGCTCCTACATATTCCCATAAGCTCCTACATATTCCCATAAGCTCCTACATATTCCCATAAGCTCCTACATATTCCAATAAGCTCCTATATATACCCATAAGCTTCTAGATATTTCCATAAGCTCCTACATATTCCCATAAGCTCCTGCATAATTTCATAATCTCCTTCATATTCCCATAAGCTCCTGCATAAGCTCCTACATATTCCCATAAGCTCCAAAATAAGATCCTACATATTCCCATAAGCTCCTACATATTCCCATAAGCTCCTAAATATTCCCATAAGCTCCTACATATTCCCATAAGCTCCTACATGTCCCCATAAGCTCCTGCATATTCCCATTAGCTCCTACATATTCCCATAAACTCTTACATATTCCCATAAGCTCGGACATATTCCCATAAACTCCTATATATTCCCATAAGCTCCTACTTATTCCCATAAGCTCCTATATATTCCCATAAGCTCCTACATATTCCCATAAGCTCCTACATATTCCCACGAGCTCCTACATATTCCCATAAGCTCCTACATATTCCAATAAGCTCCTACATATTACCATAAGCTCCTACATATTCCCATAAGCTCCTACACATTCCCATAAGCTCCTACATATACCCATAATCTCCTACATATTTCCATAAGCTCCGACATATTCCCATAAGCTCCTGCATATTCCCATAAGCTCCTACATATTCCCATAATCTCTTACATATTCCCATATGCTCCTCAATATTTCCATAAGCTCCTACCTTTTCCCATAAGCTCCTACATATTCCCATAAGCTCCTACTTATTCCCATAAGCTCCTATATATTCCCATAAGCTCCTACATATTCCCATAAGCTCCTACATATTCCCACGAGCTCCTACATATTCCAATAAGCTCCTACACATTCCAATAAGCTCCTTCATATAAACATAAGCTCCTACATATTCCCATAAGCTCCTGCATATTCCCATAAGCTCCAGCATATTCCCATAATCTCCTACATATTCCCATAAGCTCCTACATATCCCCATAATCTCCTACATATTCCCATACGCTCCTCCATATTCCCATAAGCTCCTACATATTTCCATAAGCTCCTACCTATTCCCATAAGCTCCTACATATTCTCATAAGCTCCTACATATTCCCATAAGCTCCTATATATTCCCATAAGCTCCTACATATTCCCATCAGCTCCTACATAAGTTCTTACATATTCCCATAAGCTCCTAATAAACTCCTACATATTCCTATAAGCTCCTACATAAGCTCCTACATATTCCCATAAGCTCCTGCATATTCCCATAAGCTTCTACATATTCCCATAAGCTCATGCATATTCCCATAAGCTCCTGTATATTCACATAAGCTCCTGCATATTCCCATAATCTCCTACATATTCCCATAAGCTCCTACATATTCCCATAATCTCCTACATATTTGCATATGCTCCTCCAAATTCCCATAAGCTCCTACTTATTCCCATAAGCTCCTATATATTCCCATAAGCTCCTACATATTCCCATAAGCTCCTACATATTCCCACGAGCTCCTACATATTCCCATAAGCTCCTACATATTCCAATAAGCTCCTACACATTCCAATAAGCTTCTACATATACCCATAAGCTCCTACATATTCCCATAAGCTCCTGCATATTCCCATAAGCTCCTACATATTCCCATAAGCTCCTACATATTCCCATAATCTCCTACATATTCCCATACGCTCCTCCATATTCCCATAAGCTCCTACATATTCCCATAAGCTCCTACCTGTTCCCACAAGCTCCTACATATTCCCATAAGCTCCTACCTATATTCCCATAAGCTCCCATATATTCCCATAAGCTCCTACATATTCCCATAAGATCCTGCATATTCCCATAAGTTCCAGCATATTCCCATCAGCTCCTACATAAGATCCTACATATTCTAACAAGTTCCTACATAAGTTCTTACATATTCCCATAAGCTCCTAATAAACTCCTACTTATTCCTATAAGGTCCTACATAAGCTCCTACATATTCCCATAAGCTCCTGCATATTCCCATAAGCTCCTACATATTCCCATAAGCTCATGCATATTCCCATAAGCTCCTGTATATTCACATAAGCTCCTGCTTATTCCCATAAGCTCCTGCATATTATTATAAGCTCCTTACAAATTCCCATAAGCTCCAGCATATTCCCATAAGCTTCTTCATATTCCCATAAGCTCCTACATATTCCCATAAGCTCCTGCATATTCCCATAAGCTCCTGCATATTCCCATTAGCTTTTACATATTCCCACAAGCTTTTACATAAGCTCCTACATGCTCCCATAAGCTTCTTCATATTTCCATAAGCTCCTAATATTTCCATAAGCTCTTACATATGCTCCTACATATTCCCATAAGCTCCTACATATTCCCATAAGCTCCTACATATTCCCATAAGCTCCTACATATTCCCATAAGCTCCAGCATATTCCCATAAGCTTCTTCATATTCCCATAAGCTTCTTCATATTCCCATAAGCTCCTGCATATTCCCATAAGCTCCTACATATTCCCATAAGTTACTCCATATTCATATAAGCTCCTACCTGTTCCCACAACCCCCAGCTACCTTGGATCCCCATTAATTCTCCAACAACCACCTGCATCTTTTTTTTTTCAAATTCCCTCCCTTTTTCCGGATCCACCGTCTCCCATCAGCCTTCATCTTTCTCCCCAACGCTCCGTTCACATTTTAATGTGTTAATGTGTTAATGTGTTAATGTTATAATGTGTTAAGGTGTTAATGTGTTTATGTGTTAATGTGTTAATGTTTTAATGTGTTATAGTGTTAATGTGTTAATGCTATATGTTAACTTGGCATTATTGAGGACACACTACTGTCCCATCCCACATCTCATTCTCTGTATCGCCCTAACTATCAGTCACAGTTTGTGAGTAGGAGAACGAAAACTTTGCTCAACTAGTCATTCAACCTTGAAATCCCAACATTTAACCCATAATAGGTTCTCCTCATTATCACCCTTCCCATTTGTGATGACATTATCACGAGCAAGTGGTCAACATACAGATCATAGCCACTCTACGTTGGAAAGCATGGCATTGTGTCGGAATTTGCCAGCAAAATTGTTCTTTCTCACATCTTGATAATATACGAGCTACTGGACACGGGGAATTAGACTTTGATGTCGGGGACGCGATCCCCTGTACCCTCGTCTGGAACTCGTCCACCTACTACAGTGGTCATCCGACCAGAATGACAGCCCTTGTTCAGGACTGCTGATTGTTGAAATAAACTTTATGTCGTAGCATATAGGTTTTATCTTCTTCACGGTTGTTTTTTTCTTCTTGGCTGGTGAACATAAAATACAGGCCTAACAGTCATTGGCTCTTACTCCAAGACAGCGTATCTAAAGGATTACTAACAAATCCATGATACCCTTCATCTTTTTATGTAGATGGTTATCACAATGACAGACATGTTAATACGTTATAGGGAGGAGGGGGGATAACGTTTATAATGATAAAGGACGGTAAGTAATTCTAAAATACTTCCACACTGTACTTGTTAGAAACGAACAAGAAATAAAATTGATCCTAAACAAGAAAGTAGAAAATAACTAGTTCTACCATAATAAATGTGTTATATTCTTACCTTTAGAACAAACTTGTATAAATTAAATAAAATATAGGAAAATTGGTTAATGTTCACTGTTGATATAACATCTAAGCACGATGAGATTTAAAGTTATAAGCTGAGAAAAGTAAAATAATTGGCTGTCACCTCTTGTGCACTTTAAAAAATGAAAATCAATAAGATTTAAACTAAGATGACATAAAAAGGAGGTAAAAATGCATTTTTATATAAAGTCTGTATATGGATGAAATTTGTAATCAAATGGGACAGTGCAATGGTCACGTAGGCACAACGGAAGACGTCGTTACTCCCAGTATCCATGAATAGATTTGGTAATTTAAACCAGGACAACTCTTGTAGACGCCAAAGCGCCTGCATAACTCGATCATTTTTCCCAATAAAATAAGCTTTGGTGATCAAAACTTGAACTAGCTAACAAATGTGTGTTTGTTGATTACACTAAGGAGCAACATTTTGCTACCTGGGATCTATTAAAAGTACTAAGACCATTTTGACCTGCTGATTCCAAATATGTCATAGAAAATTGTGTATCACGTCAGATTTTAAAGTTATGTTAACATCTTGATTTACCATTTTAACGCTTTAAGGTCTTTAGAAATATAATGTCAATGCTTCTACAATAACTACAATTTAAATGGAAATACAACAGAAGAAGCAACAGTATCATATGTAAAAATAACCTCAGGTAATCCTAATACAGTGCATTTTGAAGTCAGAAATAATTAGACGATGTTGCTTTTCTTTTATAATCAATGTCACACTCTCGCTGTAAAAACCAACAGAAATCGCCCATCATGCTGCTGTCATGCCTCCCTTGATATTTGTTATCCATTGTTGCTATTTCTTGGTGAAAACGTTCACCCTAATCGTCGCTGACTGCACCTACATTGGGTGGAAAAAAACTGAGATTGAGTTCAGAAATTGAATTTTTAGGGACATTCTGCTTCCCATATCCTTGCATGTTGTTAGTAGTCTCTTAATCAACTCTGCACTTCTCAGACCTGTGGTTTCCCAAAAAGTTGGAAACCAAAGCCACAAATGCATCCCAGGCTGCAGTTGTATCTTAAGGTGGGGTCACGAATGACTTTGTGAGCACGCCCGCACGTATCTCAGCTGGTGTAAGAGTGGTCTTGAATTTCTCTTGAAGATACGCAAAAGGCACTTGAGTCATTGTGCAGAGCCTTCACAAAATTTTTGAACAGTCCAAGCTTTATATGAAGAGTGGGAGCAGTATTTGGTAGATCAACAAGAGACTCATGTTGTACATTGTATCTGCCAGGTACATGATCAGTTCTCGCTGGCCAGTCTTTAACTATGTAATGATTTACGTCATTACGGCTGTTCCTCAGAAAGAACATGTATCTTGTGTATCCCAGCCGCAATTCAGGAAGAAAAAAAACTACTTTTAGATTCCCACAGAAGCACCAGTTATGATATCTGTACTTGATAACGTTGAGGAGAAACTTCATAGAATCATTTGTCTCATGTAATCAGACTGCGTGTGCTAATGGAGTAGATGGCATCATTTTCTGATTGTGTAGGAGAACTACTTTAAGACTAACTTTACTTGAGTCTATAAACAGACGCCAGTCTCCTGGAATATACTCACAGTCCAGTTATTTCATTAAACCGTTAATATCAGTACAATAACAGATATTGTCATTCTTGACATAAAATTTAGCAAGCTGTACATGCCTATCATGAAAATATAAAATTGCTGTTTAGCTTTGTAACAAATTCCATTGTTGTAAACGAGAACCAAGCAGTTCTGCCTTCTTCTTCGTTAACCACAGATCTCTCACTAGATCGTTCAATTTAGCTTGGCCAATAAGATGAGGTATCTTTTCATCATCTAGAGCTTTGCATGCATCCCTTTCCTGCTCCTTGTGACTTTCCTCATTATCATTGTCGCTTTTGCTATCAAGGCATAATGTAGGATTGGGAACTGGATT
Organism: Bulinus truncatus; assembly: GCA_021962125.1. Lineage (NCBI taxonomy): Eukaryota > Metazoa > Mollusca > Gastropoda > Planorbidae > Bulinus > Bulinus truncatus. Next base: position 81,462 of record JAGDYQ010000077.1, on the reverse strand, counting down.
TCGATTATCGTTTGGAACAGGTTTCAAAGCAGATGGACAATTTGGATAATGAATTGCTGATTTGTTGTTTTGTTTGGAATATCCAGTAATATTTGTCATGCAAAAGTAGCAGTCCGAATGATTACCTCTTGGCTCTTGCCACATCATTGGTATCGCAAAGCTTGCGATGATGATGCATTGCGCTCTTGGAAGTTTTGCACATTAGGTATTTTATATGTTTTCTCGCATTTATTACATTTTCTAATTAAGAATCACACAATTTCAACTCTAGTTAATGGTAGTAATGAGGTAAATATAAGTATATTTAAATTTCATTTTATTCATATATGGCATGCAAAAACTGAAGATTATTTGAGCCACGATTCATCTGGATTTTTTATGTTGGCCTAATACTGGAATTTTAAAAGCTCTTGGGGGACCTCTAGATGTTGTTCAAATGAGCTACAACTTCACCAATTCACTCATTGTACCCTAGAGACACATTTCAGGGGGTGAGACACCAAAGATTAAAAAAAAAAATTTTCCGAGTATTTCTGGGACGCCCTAATGTACATGATGGACATGTGGGTACAAAGTAAATAGTCGTCCAGTTGTGTACAGGATCTTATCGGGCCGTTAGTTTTGACGTCGTCACTATGTTACGTGTGTCAGCACTCAGACACAAGAACAACACACACTTTAATACACTGTAGCAAAACACTTCAAATATCCAAATCAGGAAAACAAACAAAGTATTCCTTGTTTAATGATGCTCAACTTCTTTAATTATCAAAATACTAAAATACTTATTTAACAATCAAAAATTGTCGACAGCCATCTATCGTATCATTCACCATCGTTCATTACCGATGCATGCGTTCAACAACCGCACCTTGGGGTATTCCCATTCTTACTCTTTACATTTATCTAACACTTCAACTACTGACCGTTATGTTATAAACTAATGCACAACAGTCCATGTAGGTAGATATAATGAGAGACTTGTCTTAAGTTTATATTTGAAATTTTCTTCCATGAGAAATAAGCAAAAAATTCGAAATATTTTGTTGCTTTTGTCATACAATATTGAAATATTATTTCATTCCTGTGCAGTAGAGATAAATTACAATTTTAAGTAAAATGAACCACTGGAGAACAAACATTACAAATGAGAAACAAATGATACAAAAATAAGTTAACATGGTTAGCCTGGATTTCTCATCTACATTTGTAATGTCTTTTATTTTCTTTGTTGATGATTTTACTGCCATTCGAAATATATTAGATGTACATCTATTAGCCCAGTTGCAACTATATATGTATTCATTCTAAGTTACTTTTTTTTTTCCTTTTTTTAAATTAGTCCTAACGTAACAAATATGATATGGTCATCGATGTAAAAATTTATCTTTTTAAATGTTTAATTATATTTTGTTTTTCAACCTGATTCAAGAAATAAATGTTTTTTATTTGCATTTTAGGCCAAATGTGAATTTCTCTAAAATACCTATAGGAAGAACGCGATATAATTTTCCAGTGTTAAACTTAAAAGAAGCAAAAATACGTAACATTTGAACTATTATAATAATTTAAATAATAATATAACTACTGTGCTTTTTAGCTTAATTGCGCTATAAATAAATAATTATATTTATTACATTTATATCAAGTATAATATATTTAATATGATCATAAACAAAATTGGTTTAGAGTCAGTAAAAATATTATGTAGCATTATTCCCACAATATTTAAAAAAATGAAGTAAACTTTACCACTTCACATATTAATCATAGTTCTAAAGGCTGTATAAGATTAATTTACATAATTCACGAAAGAAAACAATGTTGCCATATTTCTAATATTAAACATCTCAACCCACTTTCTAGTGTCTGTCATTCTAATTACTGCAAAGCAAAACTCTTCAGCACTTACGTAAAAAGCTACAGGAAAGTCTTCTTTTTTTGCAATGTAAATAATGTTGTCACTAGCTTAAGAAGATTAAGGAATGGCTCATTTCATGTGTGTCAAATATATTTTACAATAAGTCAAGTAGCCTAGCTGGATAGGCTAGTGGGACTTTCTTTAAGAATCTATGCTAATGACACATTTCTTGTGTCTCAATAAAAAGGCAGTAGTAATCGTTACTGCCGTGTGTTTCAAATACCACTTAGCTTATTGGGCTATTATTATAATGGGCTATACTCTGCATAAAAAAAAATTTTAGTAGCATTAGAGTAGTTTTTATTGATAGGTTTCAATGAATAATTAGAAAAAAAAGAAAAGAATTAGAAATACATTTTGTTATCTTGTGTCATTCTTAATGAAATATTGTTGACATAGTAAAGGACATCCTTATCTAAGGGGGCGCTGTGAGTAAAGAAAATAATTGGCTCTAAAAATTGAGGTGTACCGCAAAACGGATATAAAGTTACGGTAGGTTTTAGGGGTATCAATTCGAGCAATAAGGCAACACAACCCCTCCCCCCCCCCCTCTTAGGGTAGGGCCGCGAGCGCGCCAGCCCTATCACCGACAGTTAAATAAATATATACTAGGGTATATTTTGTAACAACTTTTTTTAACCTTAGGGATTAATTGATACAAAGTAAAATATGACTAGTTTAATATATATATATATATTATGGTGGCCCAAAATCATATGGAAAAAAATAAAGTTTCTCACATCTAACGGGGCACCAACTTGTTGAGTTCCATTTGTCTTACTTAGTAACTGACAACAATTTCAGCTTCCTACTGCTATTGGAAGGGAATGCTCAAGAGACACAAAGTTTTACTATATTAATAAAAAAAACGCACTCATCGTTGAATTTTTTATTACATTTTCAAATCATGCCATTACTATATATATATATATATATACAGTGGATTCCGCTTAATTGGGAGATCGCTTAATTGGGACAGCCGCTTATTTGGGACAAATCTCAAATAAACCAAAACAAGAAGCTAATAGTAAATTTGTATGTTTAATTGGGACAGCCGCTTAATTGGGACAAAATGCCTCGGTCCCGATGTATCCCAATTAAGCGGAATCGACTGTATATATATATATATATATATATATATATATATATATATATATATATATATATATATATATATATATATATATACATTCAGTGACGAAATGGTAAAGACAGTTAAGTTACAGAGTACCATGTTCAGCCCGCTTTACACCTAGACACCGCTCCATTCTCTTTTAATAAATTTAGTCGCTGTCTGTATGTGTGTATGTGTGTGTGTAGGTGTGTGTGGAAATGTGTGTGTGTGTAAGAGATGTGTGTAAAATGAAGATTTACATTTTTTTTTAATTCATCTGGAGATATTTTTATATTATATATTATACTTTTGTTAGTTTCTTATGAAATAAAATTGACGGACTTAATTACAAAAAAAAAATATGATTTATTTACATTTTAACGTTTTCGGTGTTAAAAATATGACCTTTCATTTATTTTATTAATTTTTGTATTTAACATTTTCAAAGCTTGAAAATACTATTTGTTTATTAATTATTTTTTTATTATTTGTCAAATGATTAAAATGTAGTAGTTTAGTTGTTGTCAATGACTATGTCAAGGTCGAAACTTTTTGAAGCATTTGTACTTTTTTCTGTTGAATCAAATTCAGTGAGAATTAAAATCAGCAGTAACATTATCCTCTACTGGGTCTGTTGAATGAAATCCAGTGAGATTAAAATCAGGGGTAACACTTTCTTCTAATGGTTCTGTTGAATCAAATCCAGTGGCATTTAGATCAGGAGTAACATACTCCTCAACTTGTTCTAAATAAATGGGCTCGTCAGTCAAGTCCATGTACTCATGCTCCTCTTCATCAGTATTCATCTGAGAAGGGAGGTTCTCTGGTGCCGGTATTTCAATGTTCTCATATGCCATGTTGTCATTTACTATATTAGCATAATAATTTTTCATTTGACTTTCTTCAACAGGTTGTGTGGTAACATAAAGAACATGTGTTTTCTTAAAACACAGCATTGAGCGTTTTCTACTGCAATATATCAACATTGCTATCATCAATATACCAGCTACGGACGATAACACTGCTATGACCACAATTATATCCGTTCTCAGTCCAGACTTTTCCGTTTTAGAGTTCCCCATGCAATGGTCATCACACTTAAATAGTTCGGCCATCCCATAGTTTGTAGCTTCAACAATTGTCTTGTACTGACCGCTGGTTACGACTTTCACACTTCCCAATTCACAGCCATTACCGGTGGCTACAAAAATAATCCCACAATTCCCGTTTTCGACGCAAGATGTTTGAGCATCCGGTGTCCTCCTTTCACAGTCAAAGGTAAAGCCACTGACATAGCGACAAAAATATTCCTTCTTGTATTGGGATTCATTTACCCTCGGACACTCTACCACACTTTGATAGTCCAATGACCTACAGGCGATATTCTTGTCCGAGCATAGGCATGAGTGGAGACTATTAGGAAAAAAAAAACATTGGATTTATAAAAAATGAATAAATAAATATATTTAAAAATTAGATTAGATTGTTAACTTCGAATTCATTTATGTTTTCTATTTCTAAAACACAATCTTTTAAGAAATACAAATGCAAAAAAAATGCGCTTGTAAAACATTGGTCTAATGAGAAGAGTGAACTTAGTGCATTGACATTATTGTGGGTAATTTAAGAGCTGTGACATTATTGTGGGTAAACTAGGAGCAATGACATTATTGTGGGTAAACTAGGAGCTGTGACATTATTGTGGGTAAACTAGGAGCAATGATATTATTGTGTTGAACTAGGAGCAAAGGTATTATAGTGGGTGAACTAAGAGCAACGATATTATTGTGTTGAACTAGGAGCAAAGGTATTATAGTGGGTAAACTAGGAGCAAAGATATTATTGTGTTGAACTAGGAGCTGTGACATTATTGTGGGTAAACTAGGAGCAAAGATATTATTGTGGGTAAACTAGGAGCAATGACATTATTGTGTTGAACTAGGAGCAAAGATATTATTGTGGGTAAACTAGGAGCAATGACATTATTGTGGGTAAACTAGGAGCTGTGACATTATAGTGGGTAAACTAGGAGCAAAGATATTATTGTGTTGAACTAGGAGCTGTGACATTATTGTGGGTAAACTAGGAGCTGTGACATTATTGTGGGTAAACTAGGAGCAAAGATATTATTGTGGGTAAACTAGGAGCAATGACATTATTGTGGGTAAACTAGGAGCTGTGACATTATTGTGGGTAAACTAGGAGCAATGACATTATTGTGGGTAAACTAGGAGCTGTGACATTATTGTGGGTAAACTAGGAGCAATGACATTATTGTGGGTAAACTAGGAGCTGTGACATTATTGTGGGTAAACTAGGAGCAAAGATATTATTGTGGGTAAACTAGGAGCAATGACATTATTGTGTTGAACTAGGAGCAAAGATATTATTGTGGGTAAACTAGGAGCAAAGATATTATTGTGTTGAACTAGGAGCAATGACATTATTGTGGGTAAACTAGGAGCAATGACATTATTGTGGGTAAACTAGGAGCTGTGACATTATTGTGGGTAAACTAGGAGCTGTGACATTATTGTGGGTAAACTAGGAGCAAAGATATTATTGTGTTGAACTAGGAGCAATGACATTATTGTGGGTAAACTAGGAGCAATGACATTATTGTGGGTAAACTAGGAGCTGTGACATTATTGTGGGTAAACTAGGAGCAATGACATTATTGTGGGTAAACTAGGAGCTGTGACATTATTGTGGGTAAACTAGGAGCTGTGACATTATTGTGGGTAAACTAGGAGCAAAGATATTATTGTGTTGAACTAGGAGCAATGACATTATTGTGGGTAAACTAGGAGCAAAGATATTATTGTTTTGAACTAGGAGCAAAGGTATTATAGTGGGTAAACTAGGAGCAAAGATATTATTGTGTTGTACTAGGAGCAATGACATTATTGTGGGTAAACTAGGAGCAATGACATTATTGTGTTAAACTAGGAGCTGTGACATTATTGTGGGTAAACTAGTAGCAATGATATTATTGTGGGTAAACTAGGAGCAATGACATTATTGTGGGTAAACTAGGAGCAATGACATTATTGTGGGTAAACTAGGAGCAATGACATTATTGTGGGTAAACTAGGAGCAATGACATTATTGTGGGTAAACTAGGAGCTGTGACATTATTGTGGGTAAACTAGGAGCACTGACATTATTGTGGATAAACTATGAGCTGTGACATTATTGTGGGTAAACTAGGAGCAATGACATTATTGTGGGTAAACTAGGAGCTGTGACATTATTGTGGGTAAACTAGGAGCTGTGACATTATTGTGGGTAAACTAGGAGCAAAGATATTATTGTGTTGAACTAGGAGCAATGACATTATTGTGGGTAAACTAGGAGCAAAGATATTATTGTTTTGAACTAGGAGCAAAGGTATTATAGTGGGTAAACTAGGAGCAAAGATATTATTGTGTTGTACTAGGAGCAATGACATTATTGTGGGTAAACTAGGAGCAATGACATTATTGTGTTAAACTAGGAGCTGTGACATTATTGTGGGTAAACTAGTAGCAATGATATTATTGTGGGTAAACTAGGAGCAATGACATTATTGTGGGTAAACTAGGAGCAATGACATTATTGTGGGTAAACTAGGAGCAATGACATTATTGTGGGTAAACTAGGAGCAATGACATTATTGTGGGTAAACTAGGAGCTGTGACATTATTGTGGGTAAACTAGGAGCACTGACATTATTGTGGATAAACTATGAGCTGTGACATTATTGTGGGTAAACTAGGAGCAATGATATTATTGTGTTGAACTAGGAGCAAAGATATTATAGTGGGTGAACTAAGAGCAAAGATATTATTGTGTTGAACTAGGAGCAATGGCATTATTGTGGGTAAACTAGGAGCAATGATATTATTGTGTTGAACTAGGAGCAAAGGTATTATAGTGGGTGAACTAAGAGCAACGATATTATTGAAAGTAAACTAGGAGTGACATTATTCTGAGTAAACTAGAAACAGTGACATTATTCTGGGTAAACTAGAAACAGTGACATTATTCTGGTTGAACTTGATTCAGTGACATTATTCTGGGTAAACTAGAAACAGTGACATTATTCTGGGTAAACTAGAAACAGTGACATTATTCTGGTTGAACTTTATTCAGTGACATTTATTTTTGTTTCTATTCTATTTACTTAATAATATTGAAGCTGTAAATTATCTTCATTAGATCCGTTAAACATGTATATAAAATAAGCAATGTCTACTTTTAAGGAACATAAAGAAACCTAGTTTTAAGAACTGTAGCACTAAGTCAAGAAGTTTTAAAAATCTATTCAGACATTGTCGATATATATTTCAGTATAAATCATCAAGCGATTAATTTATTCACCAAAGTTGTCGAAATAAGCAGTCTTTTAATGTATTGCTTTTGATTCTGTTGACCACTTCACTTTACGTACTCTAACAGTCTAACTGATATGTTTAGCAACCAAGATGTTTGCGATGAATACGGCGTAGTCCAACGTCCTTTTATATGTGAGAAAAGATTGTTGTGACATCTCAGCATATTTGGTGGACCGTCCCAATCTCTTATCGCGAAGTTATTCTTATCCCGTGAATACGGGATAAACATGAGTCTCATCCCTGCATCCCGGGAAATCCTGTTATAAAAATGCATTACTTTGTGACGCATTTAAAATTTACTTAAATGATAGAGATAATAATAAATTTTATTTTTTAATGTCCCGGACATTTTAAATGCAGATGAACTTGTAGACTATTTCAAATCAACTTATGTCCATGGAGCTTTCAATCAGAAAAAGAAAGTTCGTTAAAATTCAGGACAGTACCTGCAATCTTTCCACCGTATTGGTGGAGTGTACATCACGCCACAAGTGAAGGGGTCTGTCGCAACAACAATATGTGCGAAATTTGGCACTCGGCCATCCACAAAACTAATGGCTATAATCGTCCTACTATTTGGGGAGCAATAGATGCCATCAGACAGGATTCAAAAAAAAGGTTCAGGATGATTTGTTTAATGATGCCAGGGGTGAGCCGCCATAGGTGCCATCAGACAGGATCAAAAAAAGGTTCAGGATGATTTGTTTAATGATGCCAGGGGTGAGCCGCCATAGGTGCCATCAGACAGGATCAAAAAAAGGTTCAGGATGATTTGTTTAATGATGTCAGGGGTGAGCCGCCATAGGTGCCATTAGACAGGATCAAAAAAAGGTTCAGGATGATTTGTTTAATGATGCCAGGGGTGAGCCGCAATAGGTGCCATCAGACAGGATCAAAAAAAGGTTCAGGATGATATGTTTAATGATGCCAGGGGTGAGCCGCCATAGGTGCCATTAGACAGGATCAAAAAAAGGTTCAGGATGATATGTTTAATGATGCCAGGGGTGAGCCGCCATAGGTGCCATTAGACAGGATCAAAAAAGGTTCAGGATGATATGTTTAATGATGCCAGGAGTGAGCCGCCATAGGTGCCATTAGACAGGATCAAAAAAAGGTTCAGGATGATATGTTTAATGATGCCAGGGGTGAGCCGCCAAAAAAAAGAGTCAAAAAGACAACTCTTGATCATCAAAAGAGACTTAACATATTATGTACCAACTATGTGGAAAAGAAAATATCACTAAGTGAATTTTCGACTGCAATTGGCAAATGCATACGCATGAAATAAATTAAAATTTAAAAAACTTTCAAATAACTCTAGCTTTTTTTGTGATTTTTTTTTATTTATTTATTAATAAATAATAATGGTTGAAAAAGGTGATAAATAAAATAATAACTATGGCTATGTTTCATATTGAGCATTTGTGATCAACAAAAACAGGTCTTAAATTCAAATTCATTTACATGATTTATGTGATTTACCAACCACCCGGTAAACAGGCCATAGAAAGTTAAACTAATTAAAAGCTAATAATTATAAAAAAAAAATAAATTGTAACTGCAATAAATGGCTTAAAAAATATTGCGGGCGTTTTGTCCTCTGTGGATTTTGTCTTACACTCGTTTTTTCCTATATAGCTTATATTAAAAATTATGTCTTTTTCATGGTCCCATTCTACACCTTATACGCAGGATACAAGATAAAAGGGCCCTTGGAGCATTAAGAGCATCTATCCCCCTAACATAAAATTAGTTTAATTTTGTTTGTGATGCCCTATAAGGGCTGGGCATTAGTTTTTTCTAAAGGCACCATTTTTTCAGCATTAATTAATAATCTTATAGTTGGCAGCTGCCTTTTTTTTCTAACAATTCAGGTCATCTCTAAACATGGCTGACAGTATTTTATATAGAATATAGAGGACCTTTTTTCCAATGTATGAAATACATTTAAACACAATTTTTATTTTCGTATTTTTTAATAAATAACAATCAATACTACGATTTGGAATGTTAATAGAGTTAAAGTATCAATATATTATATCAAAATAGTTTTGGTCGATATATTGTGATATTACCGGTTGTTTGGTTTGGTTTAATTTGGTTGGTTTGTTTGGTTTGGTGCGGTTATGGTTTGGTTAGCTAGTTTGGTTGGTTGGTTTGGTTGGTCGTTTGGTTTGGTTTGTTTGTTCGGTAAACGTAATTTGTTATTATGAAATGTAGGTCATTTCTGCACATTAGGTAGGTGTCATAAATTGCCACCAATATCTTTACCTAATGATGTGTTAGAAATGTTTCAAGTGTAACGTTTGAACTCCCAACTTACCGGGCAACGCCGGATACAGTGCTCTTAGGGGCAATCATTTAGATATTAACAGTGTATTGAGCAGGTAGTGGTCAAAGGCGGGCCTAGATCCAACATGTTGCCCACCACACTATTTAGATATTAACAGTGTATTGAGCAGGTAGTGGTCAAATGTGGCCTAGATCCAACATGTTGCCCACCACACTATTTAGATATTAACAGTGTATTGAGCAGATAGTGGTCAAATGCGGGTCTAGATGCAACATGTTGCCCACCACACTATTTAGATATAATAGGGCAGGCTGAGCAGGTAGTGGTCAAATGCGGGCCTAGATCCAACATGCTGCAGTCAAACGCACTATTTTGTAGATATTACAGTAGTTGAGTAGTGGTCAAATGCGGGTCTAGGATGCAAACATGTTGCCCACCACACTATTTAGATATTAACAGTGTATTTGAGCATGGTAGTGGTCAAATGCGGGCCTAGATCCAATATTTTGCCCATCAGAGTCGTCCTTATGAGTATGCCAGCAGGTCGGGTAGACGGTTGTACAGACCACCCTCGTGGTAAGGGTCTGAGTAGACGGTTATACAGACCACCCTCTTGGTAAGGGTCTGAGTAGACAGTTGTACAGACCACCCTCGTGCAGGTAAGGGTCTGGAGTAGACGGTTGTACAGACCACCCTCGTGGTAAGGGTCTGGAGTAGACGGTTGTACAGACCACCCTCGTGGTAAGGGTCGGGATAGTTTATTACGCCCTAACCTGACATTAGATTACAGTTTTCAATTATAATTGAAAACAATTCCAAACCATCTTTTTTACTCACATGATTTCTCAAAAGCTCTTAAAGAAAAGATGATGAATGTTTCCACTTTGGTAGGTTCCAGGTCCGACACAAGCAGGGGCCGGATTGAATGAGCCCTTTCCGTGGCTGTGGTATAGAATGTAGTGGGGACTAGAAGGACCCCAATTATGTCAAAGATTTTTTTAAGGGCATTATATTTTTGAATTGTTTCAACTAGTGCCTCCAAATGGAGCTCCTCTTTGACAATGGCTATGCTGCAGCTGCAATTCAGGCGTCTGGGAAAGATATAGAGAGATAAACCATCACCCGGCTGTATTCGGATCTGATAAACAGAAACACAGATTTGCTCCAATGAGGCGGCGGTGGTGACAGATGTGGTCGGCACACAACACCTTCCACTCTGTCCCATCAACACACAGTGCCTGCCATTTCGGCTTGGGTACAAGACGACCAGCACCTCCTCTGACCGAGTGGCAGGAAAACTCCTTGCCTTGCCATTCTGGCCGATTAGCTGTACAAACACCCTGCTGGTCTGGCCAGTTTAGGCAAGGAATAAACCCATATTTCTGCCAGGGATGGCAGACATGCATCAGCGCCGCCAACAGTGGTGGTGTGGTGAGGCACACTACACCCTACCTCTGTTGGCAATGGCGGCGTAAAAATATGGCATACTTGTCATGATTTTAACACAAATGAATTAAGTGTAACATCTACATATTTGAAATAAGGTGGTGGTACTGTGGTCATTGAAACTATCGGAGACCGTAGCATCTACAGCTGGCGGTAACGGATGTGGTCAGTACACAACACCCTTCCACCAAGCACACCTACGCAGCCTACCATTTCGGGTACAGACATTACACCCTCCCCTGTCCGAGTGAGGAAACCCCATTGCCTTGCCATTCTGGTCGATCAGCAGTACACACACCCTGCCGTCTGGCCATTTCACTGTATTCATAGAACCCTCTTTCTGCCCCCAGCAGATGATAGCGCACACTACCCTGCTGCTCTGTAGGCATGGCAGATGCATCAGCGCCGCCAACAATGCTGTGTGGTAGGCACACTACCCCTATCATGCCGGTAATGGCGGCACAAAAGAAAAGAATTAAAATAAAAGCATGGCATACTAAAGTTTTCCCCATCAAAGCAAATTGATGCAGCTTACCAATTTTGGTAGAGGTAGCAAGAAAAGCCCTTACCGTGCCATACTCCCAATCAGTAGCAAAGGCAAATAATCCTAAATGACTTTAGATCTATGACCTTTGCATTGCGATCGTAACTTTATAGTTTCATTGTTTCTAAACTCTCGTTTTGTTATCTGAAACAATCTGTTGTGTCCATCGCAAAAAGAGGGGGATAAGGTTCGTGCTTTTTGTCAGATTTAATCATCTCTACAACATGCTGTAATATTTTTGTTTTGTATGTAGAACAAAGTTTCATCCTGATAAATCGTAAACAACAATAAATAGTGGCACGCTTTGATAGCAGTGACTATAAAGTAAACAGAATGAGGTGTAATCAATTTTTAGTAATTATAAACAAACTAAAACTAAAAAGCGCGTGCCCTCACCCGGATGTTTTTATTCTGTCGACAGCTGAGTTGTGAATGGATATAAAAAGACATTTTTTAAAAACGATTCCTTGATCTCTAGGCTTAGGATGGAACAAGCGAAAGTTTGTAAAATATTGTCTGTGCATGGACACGGGCAGTGCTCGATTTAAGAAAAAAAAAAACCAGTGCCGGGATGAAAAGAATCACCTCAGCAGAACCGGGGATAAAATGTCTATGATTTCATCCCCGGCTGGGATATATTAGCTAAAGCAGAGCCGGGGGCTGACAGGTCTTTAGTGCCGGGGATATCCCCGGAATCCCCGGAGGTAAATCGAGCCCCGTCATGGCTAGTTTGCATGAATAAAGAGAAAAGATACAAACAGCAACAGCCAGGGCGAGGCAAAACAACAACAATAAATACACACACACACACACACACACATATATATATATTTATATATATATATATATAATATATATATATATATATATATATATATATATATATATATATATATAATCGGCTAACATAGACGGTGGACCTTTTGACAGACCTTCACACCGGGCGGTGTAAAGGATGTTCATGGCAGTAAAAGCCACATGTCTTATCGTTACAAATACCTGGTACCGCACGAGATGAAAGAGTACATCACTAAAAAAACAGCGCGCGCCACTGTCAGTATAAAAATAGTGGGGAATTCCAAAATTATAGAAATTGAAAAGATACGACTTATTTTCTTGAATAAAATGAAATGCTGGGGGAATTGTAAACACAACAAGAATTTCTTATAATAATACATTTTCTAAGAACATGCAGTTATACTAAATGCCCCTTTTTGTAATTTTGTACTTTGATAGTAGATCCCTCAACCGGCGCCGCGCGCCGGCTACGCCGAATTTTCGTCCGCCGTAAATCCGCCGAAAAATATGCGGTGCGCCTCATTAGCCGCCGTATTTCGTTCGCCATTATATTAACTGTCGCATTACTTAATCTTTGTTGCACATGACCTTGCTGACCATATCAGCTCTGTCTTGAAAAGCTTTTCTGTTGATCACAAAATACTAGCCGCCATGATGGTGCTGCAATTATGATAAAGACTTCAAAGCTTTTTGAAGGTTGACTTTTAGCACTTTATAGCACACGTATTGCACCTTAATACTACCGACAGCATCAATAAAAATGAAGATTTTCAAGACCGCAATCATAGAAGACGATGCAGCATTCACAGAGGATAAAGAAATGATAAAGACCCTGAAAGAAGGCACGTCTTTAGTGTGTTAATTTCTTCTTGTAGATGATAAGCTCAGTGCATTAATAATGGATGCCTCTGAGAGCAGCACTAACGCCATCAATGACAGTCATAGACACAATCATAAGTCAATGAAGGCATCATGTCCAACGCGTTGGAATTCAACGTTGATGATGATTCAGTCTATACTTGACTTTAAAATATGATGATGATGACAAAATACGAATGATCAAGATGTCTACTCTCAACCAGCTTGACCATCGATTTCTGCAATGATCACATTAAGCTGCAACAGCTGCTAGATCCAAATTTCAAATCATTGATTCCACGGTCAGAAGCAACCACAATTCTGGATAACGCAATACAGGTCGAAAATGCCCGTGGATTCATCATGTCTTTAGCTGATGTATCGTGCATTCGCAGCTAGTTAGTGAACTTGTTTCTGAAGAAAGCTGATGAACTACATCTCGTTTGTTTTATTCATGACAATTATAAACTGATATTTTAAGCGCTTTTTTAAGGTATTGAGTGACAGAAACTGAATGTGTTCATGTACTGTATTAGTAGGACAGCATATAGGCATACAACTGTTAATTCCTGTTGTTTTAAATAATAAAACTTTTCCCCAAGTATTGTAAAATTGTTTTATTGCTGAAGTTTTATCAATTCAATATTTTCTAGGCGTCAGCCGAATTTTAGCCAAATATTTCGTAATCTGCCCAAAAAATCAGCCGAAAATCAGCCGCAAATAGCAATTTACTCAATTTATGGTCAAATTCTGCTACGCCGGCTATCAGCTGAAAAATTAGTGTCAGCCAGCCGAAACTTTAAAAATTCGGCTGGCAGGTCTAATTGAGACCCACTGCGATTCGGGCATGTCTTGAGTGGAAGGAGGGTGGCGGGCGGATGAGGGAGGGAAGGCTGGGTGGGGCTAAGTGAAAAGAGAATTGATAGAATTATAAAAAAAAGAACTATTGAGAAAGAGTCCTTTTTAATATTATGAATGAATTAAGATTAGTCAATGACATGGTGTTGTGAGCGAATCACCATTTTAAACTCCAACTGCGTGCCTAATAGCCGGTCCGGGTACCGGCCTGTTTAGCTAGTATAAATATAATGGTCATATGTGTGGAATTGATACAGTCCTTTTTAAATCAGTGTGTATCGGTCATCAATTCTCATAAATTATTGGCATCAATACAATATGTGTATTTCACATAGTGATACCTACCCCTGGTGTATCTAGACAAATAATAAGATACAGCCATATAAAACACACACACACACACACACACACACATATATATATATATATATATATATATATATATATATATAATATAAAACATAGATACATATGTTTTTCATTCAAACAGACAAACAGACATACACTCAGACAGACCCACATATACATACATCATACATATACACATATATAGCCACTACAGTCACACGTGTACAGACACTTAAACTGGCACATACAGACCCACATACAGATACACAGATTCATAAAGACATAGGCATAGGGAAAAAAGTGAGAGAAAAAAGAGAGCTGGGGAGAAAAGTATATACAGATATTGCGAACATGTAGTGTTGAGAGAGAGATAGATAGAGATACAAGGAGAGAGAGAGAGAGAGAGGAAGAGAGAGAGAGAGATATGGTATTTCAAGGAGAGAGATAGTTATACAATGATATATATATATATATATAAGTTAAGTTATCCGTAACCTGTAGTGTTGAAGGAAGCTTTTTGGCTTCGTAATTTTAATCGTAGGCCACATAATCATAATCATTTACAGCTGTCTTCATTCATTTTTTTGAGAATGTAATGTCCTCTTATGACGTAGCTAATGTCCAGGAGCAAAGGGGGCGTGACATGATTCATATGTTGACTTCTTCCTGAAAGGATGTTTTGATTCTCTCTCAGTGACAAACACAGGCATAAATATTGCGAACATGTAGTGTTGATAATTGTAGTCACAGTGCAAGATATTGCGAACATGTCGTGTTGATAATTTTAGTCACAGTGCAAGATATTGCGAACATGTATTGTTGATAATTTTAGTCACAGTGCAAGATATTGCGAACATGTATTGTTGATAATTTTAGTCACAGTGCAAGATATTGCGAACATGTAGTGTTGATAATTTATGTCACAGTGTAAGATATTGCGAACATGTAGTGTTGATAATTTTAGTCACCGTGCGAGATATTGCGAATATGTAGTGTTGATAATTTTAGTCACAGTGTGAAATATTGCGAACATGTAGTGTTGATAATTTATGTCACAGTGCAAGATATTGCGAATATGTAGTGTTGATAATTTTAGTCACCGTGCGAGATATTGCGAACATGTAGTGTTGATAATTTTAGTCACAGTGCGAGATATTCCGAACATGTAGTGTTGATAATTTATGTCACAGTGCAAGATATTGCGAACATGTAGTGTTGATAATTTTAGCCATAGTGCGAGATATTGCGAACATGTAGTGTTGATAATTTTAGTCACCGTGCGAGATATTGCGAATATGTAGTGTTGATACTTTTAGTCATAGTGCGAGATATTGCGAACATGTAGTGTTGATAATTTATGTCAAAGTGCAAGATATTGCGAACATGTAGTGTTGATAATTTTAGTCACCGTGCGAGATATAGCGAATATGTAGTGTTGATAATTTTAGTCACAGTGCAAGATATTGCGAACATGTATTGTTGATAATTTTAGTCACAGTGCAAGATATTGCGAACATGTAGTGTTGATAATTTTAGGCACAGTGCGAGATATTGCGAACATGTTGTGTTGATAATTTTAGTCACAGTGCAAGATATTCTGCAATGATTTAATATAATGATTTTTTTATAATTTCATAATTCTTGAACTCGGAAAAAAACATCACAAAAATGTATTTATAACTTTGCATAGTTGTAATTTTTGTTCATCTGTAACCAATCATCCGAGTTTTCCTTTTATATTATGGCTAATGTGCCTTGATATGCGAATGATTTTGATTACGAACAACTCTCTGAACCGACATATGCTCATAAACTTAAGTTTAAATATATTTAAAGAATAAAGATGAATAGTCAAAGATGTTAATTGATATTTGAAATATTACGAAACGTAATTAAGCATCCAATACATGTACAGAGAAACGCATTGTCAAGAATAAAATATTGACATAATTTCAAAGATAAATAGAGAATCAAGTAAACAGGTAGTGAGAGAAGGATTTATTTAAAAAAAACTGATTTTTTTTAAATTTTCACTTATCAAACTGTATACAAATATTTAAAAAAAAAATTATATTGGTAGATATGTAATCCGAATATCACATTAGTTTTGCTTGGTCAGGTCAACTTCCTGAGATACAGCCATATACTTACCTGACGAGCTATACGTATTCTAATATCAGCGGTTTTGAGTTCAATCATTTCTCTAAATTAGCTGCATAAAAATTAGCAGCAAAATAATCACAATTATAAAAACAGAGATAATTATATTTTATTTATAAATCATCAATCTGGATTTTCACTTGATTATTTAATGCATCAGAATTTGATTGGGCACAGCCTCCAGTACCCCGACCTTCCATCTGCCCGTCGTCCAGCTGCTCACTACGACGAAATTCCTGTACCAGCGTTCAGAGATCATCCTGACTGCGACGATGAGGCCACCACTTTAGACGAGGGAGGAGATACAGAAGAGGAGTATGAATGCACAAGATGGTCCGCAGCCGTTCTCACAACGTGGAAACTTAATGATCTGGTTCGGGATCTCAGCTTGTCGAATAATTCCTCCGAGCTGTTGGCCTCCAGACCCCAAAGGGCCAAGCAAAGTGTACTTTCTACACAACTGGAACCAGATCGCCCTCAATCCATCTTGCATACACGCCACAACTCTTGAAGAGAAATATGGAAGCAGTGAAGATATGTGCTCGACAAAATCCAATATGAGCAGCACTAATGGATCATCTGCGTCGACTTGAAGATGGTGAACTTTCTACTTCCCGAGGTCCAGCAGTCGGGTTTTACAAAGTAGTCCCATGCTTTATATATGTATGTGGGACAGTCGTGACAGAGGCCAGCACTATGTAAAGAAGAGTGGCCATTATGAGAGCACTTAATGTCACCTGGGGCGAGAAACATCATAAACGAACCTCTTGTTGACCGGGAGAAGCTATTGATCCCACCGCTACACATGAAGCTTGAGTTAATGAAACAGTTTACGCGCGCTCTGGATAAGGATGGGAGGTGCTTCAACTACATGTACCGAGCATTTCCTCAACTAACCATTGAGAAGACTGAAGGCCGGCGAGTCTCATAAAGGACACAGAGTTCCAAAACTCCATGAACACGCTTGAGTGCGCCGCCTGGAAATCGTTTGTGTAGGTGGTGAACAACTTCCTATGGAACACGAAGGCAGCAGACCACGCCAGACTCATGAGCAGCATGATAGAGGACTTCCAAAAACTCGGGTGTTTGATGAGTATAAAGATGCACTTCCTGTTCTCACACATGGAGAAGTTTTTCTGAAAACCTTGGGGCGATGAGCGATGAGCAGGGTGAAAGGTTCCATCAGGACATCCGCCAAATGGAGGAAAGGTACCAGGTGAGGTGGGACGCAGTCATGCTGGCGGACTACTGCTGGTTGCTTTGAAGAGACAACCTGCAGCTGATCACACATGCGAATCGAAGAAACGCCGATTTATGCCTTGAACTCTGAACTCTTGTTTCACGTAACGCTCATTGTTATACTAATATTATGATAATTATGCTTATCAAATTTTGTGGATAAATAAAAACTGAATGAATTTGAATACGTTGAATTTTATTTCTTGAGTAAAACGGAAAAAATCGTCAGGGGTTTATAAGCTTATGATCCTACACACTTATGATCGTCAGGGGTTTTTCAATTGATTTAGACTAATTACATTAATTTTTTGGCTGTTGCCCAGTGTTATATGTTATTATTATTTTTTAATATTTCAGACTTTAACGTTTCATAATAAAAACCACATAAACTATTTAAGACTTTAGATTTTTAGGAAGAAATATTGAATCTAGACAGGCCAAGAAGCCATGATAAATATTTTATACTGAAATATTGTTGTAGTGTTAATTCTTTACTTTCCATTTAACGCAGACTTGACCACGCTATCATTTTATTAGATTATTATAGCTCTCTTCTGTTGCACTCGGTAATGCGCGATAAATAGGAAATTCCCTTGGACCAGCGTACCGTTTAAATTACTATTGAAAGCACTGTCCGTATGACGTAAGAACAGCAGAGTTTTGATGATAAAGCCAGCAGTGTATAATGGTGACTATTGTGATTGGTGATAGTACGTAGATTATTAAATGCTGTGTTTATACTGAACCTGTGTCTGTACTTTGGTAACTTTCCTTTAAAGCATTCAACAATATGGGCGTATTTAGTTTCGATCGGTAAAATTTAAATGTTTACATGTATCCACATGTTATTTTGAATAGTGTCTTATTTATTACATTTTGTTTTTTAATTATCTTACATTGTAATATTTATATATTACTGTACTTTAATTTTAAAAACTTTTTGTATTATACTAGCAGAACGCTGGAAATATTTACACAAAAATATGCCGGAGGGTCCCGGGTTAGAAACTCAGTGAGAACCTTGGGAATTTGTTCAGGTTCTGGTGATAGTCCCCAAGTCTACCCAGCTTAAAATGGGTACCTTACTTTAAGTCGGGGGAGTAAAGGAGGCTAGGCGTTGTGCTAACCACACAATCCCTTCATATCCCGAGGTTATAGAAACAGATGAATTCTACCCTTCATCTGCCCCGATGACCTGTAAGGGTTAATGGAACTTTACTTTTTTATGCTATATGGCAGTTATAATAAAAAAATTATAATACCGTTTCAGGATTACATGGCCAGAATCTTACTGGAAAAGGTGTGCCAAAAGGATAAAATGAATATTGGTCTAGCACTCACTGTCTGTTGCTTATAGAGGAAATAGTAAACAGAGAAAATATTATAGCCATAATAATACGCAGCCATACTATTATGTTAGTATTTAATTGCATGACTGGTGTGTATGGCTTAGAGTAATGTTGGGAATGGCTGGTGTGTATGGCTGGTGTGTATGGTGTGTGTGACTGGTGTATACGGTGGGTATGACTGTTGTGTAAGCTGCGTATGGCTGGTGTGTATGGCTTATAGTAATTTTGGGTACGGCTGGCGTATACGGTGGGTATGGCTGGTGTTTGTGGTGTGTAAGGCTGGTGTGTATGGCTGGTGTGTATGGCTGGTGTGTATGGCTGGTGTGTATGGCTGGTGTGTATGGCTGGTGTGTATGGCTGGTGTGTATGGCTGGTGTGTATGGCTGGTGTGTATGGCTGGTGTGTATGGCTTATAGTAATGTTGAGTATGGCTGGTGTATACGGTGGGAATGTCTGGTGTGTATGTTGTGTAAGGCTGGTGTTAATGATGTGCTGTACGGATGATATTAATGCTAAAGTTGAGTCATTGGTTTTTATGCTGGGACTTAAGGCTGGAGTTGCTTCTAAGATGCACAGTAGGGTGATAACTATTTTCATTTTTTTTCGTAACGAAACTGAAACCCCTTACATTCGAGGAACAATTATATGTAGATGACTGTAGCAACATTAATTTTTTTTTAAATTGAAAAAAGTTTCCCCCACCTTTTAATTATTGTTTTCTCATATCGCGCAGTTTGACGCTCGGTTTTGATTTCACACTGAATTATTATATATGACTTTATAGACTGCTTTTAAGCACATTTCAGTCGCCTGTTTCCATTTGTTTATAAACAAGGCATTTACTATACTCATCTTCCCTCATCTTCTAAACAGAAGAGGTATCCAAGAATTCTATCTGTTGAAAAGCTAATCAATCTCACATGGATGCCGACAAACCGTCAAATTCTTGGAAACTTCACTTTTCTGTTCAATAGCCAGAAACGGCTCAAAACCTACACAAACACACACAACTGTCTCAAAACCTACACAAACACACACAACTGTCTCATAAACTACACAAACACACACGACTGTCTCAAAACCTACACAAAAACATACAACTGTCTCAAAATCTTCGGATTCTGAAACCTCTGCTTCTTCACCCGAGTCGCCAACTATTTCTTAAACGTCATCTTCTGAATGCAAACGGAAGTACCAAAGAGCAAGCACTATAACGGCGGGTTTACTAGTACTGAAAAACATTTCCACACATAAAGCACATGACGTTCTTGCAACCATTGCTGAACAGGGTCATGATGTGCCGGTTCCAAGTCAGGCGGGTGTCTGGAAATGAGTAATCTGTGAAGGACGGAAAATGAAAACTAAAATTTTTCAAAAACTTCAAAGCAAAGATCCCTATTGTATCCAGTTTGATGGTAAAAGAGTGCAAGGGGAAGAGAATCAAGTAGGTTTGCTGAAAAAGATGACAACCGAAATCAAACTCGGTATTCTCAAATGTGAGAGTGGTTCTGCCGAGGCCATTCACAATGAACTACATCAGCTAAAAGATGAATATGATGCTTGAGAAAATATGTGTATGTTAATTTGCAACACGACCATTTGCACGGGCTTGTAAAGCTCATACAGGATGATGTCTTGAGCAATGGCTTTCAGAAGCCACAATATATTGACTGTCAGCACCATGTACTCGACCTTCTTCTGAAACATGTCATGAATTTTCTTATTCAAGAGCCAATGAGCAAACAAGAACTCAACTATTCCTTCATGGGTAAATTAACCACACAAAACTATGTCACTCTTGAAGCTGATTACCGCTTCTTGCGACAAAAGATGTTAGCAGAGGCGAGGACCCACGTTGGCATCGCATTAGCTGGAATAAATTACCAAACTTACCCCAGGCAAGATGGAACTCACATGCAATATTTACTGTTATAGCATTATTTCTGATACCAGAGTGGCGCAGTATTCTCGCTTCTGCCTGCAACTTCATCTGCTACGAATGGGCAAATGCTTGGTTCGATTCGCAACACTACAATGAAGCGTCCTTCAATGAACTGTTTACCTCACTCATCAAGATAAAATGCAAGAAGGCAATTAAGTGTTTAAAGACCCATTGGTCAGTCGAGAAGTCATTAATTGACATTCCCAGATCTAACCAAATTGCTGAACGTGCTGTGAAACTGATGGCGGAACTTCATGCGAAATCGAGAAAAATTGAATTTTTGAATCTGAAGTTCATAGGACAAAATATGTTTTGAACATTTCTTGTACATTTTGTACATATTTCTAACTGTTCTATATCTTATTTGTTAATAAAAGTTGATTAGTTATTATTAATACTCTTTTGAATTAAGCTAAAAAAAAACATGTTCTTTTTTTTGAAAAAAAATATTTTTTCACTTTTTTCTTTCAAAAAATGGGGAGGTGGGGGAACTTTTTTCACAAAAATCAAAAATGCAATTGATATTCTTAAATTACACATAAAAGTTCCTCGATTGATATTCTTAAATTACACATAAAAGTTCCTCGATTGATATTCTTAAATTACTCATAAAAGTTCCTCGATTGATATTCTTAAATTACACATAAAAGTTCCTCGATTGATATTCTTAAATTACACATAAAAGTTCCTCGATTGATATTCTTAAAATTACACATACAAAGTTCCTCGATTGATATTCTTAAATTACACATAAAAGTTCCTCGATTGATATTCTTAAATTACTCATAAAGTTCCTCGATTGATATTCTTAAATTACATAAAAGTTCCTCGATTGATATTCTTAAATTACACATAAAAGTTCCTCGATTGATATTCTTAAATTACTCATAAAAGTTCCTCGATTGATATTCTTAAATTACACATAAAAGTTCCTCGATCGATATTCTTAAATTACTCATAAAAGTTCCTCGATTGATATTCTTAAATTACACATAAAAGTTCCTCGATTGATATTCTTAAATTACACATAAAAGTTCCTCGATTGATATTCTTAAATTACACATAAAAGTTCCTCGATTGATATTCTTAAATTACACATAAAAGTTCCTCGATTGATATTCTTAAATTACACATAAAAGTTCCTCGATTGATATTCTTAAATTACACATAAAAGTTCCTCGATTGATATTCTTAAATTACACATAAAAGTTCCTCGATTGATATTCTTAAATTACACATAAAAGTTCCTCGATTGATATTCTTAAATTACACATAAAAGTTCCTCGATTGCAAGTGGTTTCATAAAAATATTTTTTTTGTTATCACCCTAATGCACAGCTTGGTCTTAATGCACCTTACTGTACAAAACTGGATCATTTTAGAATCTCAACAAATAATAGCGTTGTTGAGGAATTGAGCAATGGATAAAATTTAAGTACTAGCTGTACCCTGCAAAATCTTTGCGTAGAGTTATATCCCCTTAGGCTTGATTTTTAGTCTAGTTTACTTCTGGTTTCGGGCGGATCCGATTTTTTCATTATTTTATTTTAAACTGGAATACTGTTGTATTAATCCTTTACTTTCGACTTAACGCAGAACCCAAAACGCTATTATTTTATTTAATTTTAAATGTAAGCCTCTTTGCTTATTGAGATATATTTTAAAGTACTAATGTTTGATTTGAGCTTATTAATGAAAGGATGTATTTATTTTAAGATTATGTGAGATATCTTTGTTTTTTACGTATGTGTGAAATCTGGGGTTAAAAGGCGATGTTTATTTTAATCTAATTTAAAAAAAAAACAGATTTCATATTAAACATCTAACTGTGAAACAGATAAGACGATAAAACAAAACAATCGATAGGAAGATAGATAGCCGAGATAATAGATTTATATTAATATAGCTACATATTATGAAATATTTAGATACTAGCTGTATCCTGCTAAACCTTTGCATAGATTTATATTCCCTTAGGTTTAATCATAAGGCCAAGTTTATTTTTGATATCGGACAGATCCGATTTTTTCAATTTTTTTTAAATATTGATTACGTTTGACATTTTTAGACTGGAATACTGTAGCGTTAACGCTTTACTTTCTATCTAACGCAGAACCTACACCGCTATTATGTATGTGTGTGTGTTTATATATATATATATATATATACTATATACTACTCTTCCTGCTGTATATATGGATAAATCTTTTATAATTAACTCCAATTATGCGATGCTTTCTCTGATGACGCGATTCTATAACGAATAGAACTAAAAAAAGGTAGAATGGTGGACTATCACTATTCTAAAACTGGTGGATTTTTTTATTTGAGACACTACTTTGACGATCCCGAATCTTTGAGAGTAAAGGTAAGACACCAATCATAATATAGATTGAATATGTAACAATGTAAAATATAAGTTTTGTGTCCGTCTGGCTAGAAAGAGTCTGAAGGCTTATATTAAAGGGCCAACGTCACTTGAGGTGTTGTCATATTTTTTCTGTATCTCTCTGTATGACTTACCATAATTTAGTGTAATCATAATTTACACACTAGCGGCGTTGTAAAACAGGAAAAAGCGCTCTTTTTTACCGGTTGTTCGGTTTTGGGTGTGGCTGATACCCGAAATCAATGTATATTTTTATGTTTACCTTTTATATAATAAAATTAATTAATGAACTAAATACACTTTTGAGAAATTTAGTTTGATTGATCAGGTTAAATACGTAAAAGCCAACCACTATGGCGGAGTCTTACTACACTCAGTGACTGATGATGATTTAAATGCTGTGTGCAAACGGGGACCATATCCTTTATCAAAGACTATTTATGAGGAATGCAGGTAAACCTAAAAATATTTTGAGGTACTTATGTTCACTACTAAAATGTTTCGACTAACATGATGTGAATTTTATATTGTAAGGTGAACTTTTTTATTTTGTTAGGTAAACATTTTTGCTTAGTCAAGTAAACACCTTTGTTTATTCACGTAAACCCTTTATTTTGTTAAGTAAACACTTTTGTTTAGCTAAGTAAACACTTTTTTAGTCAAGTAAACACCTTTGTTTAGTCAAGAAAACACTTTTTTAGTCAAGTAAACACCTTTGTTTAGTCAAGAAAACACTTTTGTTTAGTCAATTAAACACCTTTGTTTAGTCAATTAAACACTTGTGTTTAGTCAATTAAACACTTTTGTTTAGTCAAGTAAACACTTTTGTTTAGTCAAGTAAACACCTTTGTTTAGTCAAGTAAACACTTTAGTTTAGTCAAGTAATCACTTGTTCAGTCATGTAAACACCTTTGTTTAGTCAATTAAACACTTTTGTTTAGTTAAGTAAACACCTTTGTTTAGTCAAGTAAAAACCTTTGTTTAGTCAATTAAACACTTGAGTTTAGTCAAGTAAACACCTTTGTTTAGTCAAGTAAACACCTTTGTTTAGTCAAGTAAAATTTTTTGTGTAGTTAACACCTCTGTTTTGTCAAGTAACCACTTTTGTTGACTTGTAAACGCTTTTGTTTGTCAGGTTAACAGTTTTTTTACGATTTTTCTTATTAATGATATTTTTAATCAAAATGATTCTATTGTTATAAATACTAAGATAGTATTTATAGTATTGAAAATATCTGTCTATTTGCATTGCTTTCTTAATTAATTATTTTTTTTGTTGTGAAACTGGGAGGAAAAGTTACATCTCTACTACAAAGGAATAATAATAATAAAACCAATTTTTCAGTGGGAGTAAGAGGTTTGCTCGGGTGGTGGTTGGGGGGGGATTTTGTTGGTAATCAAGAATATGAACAGCCTAAAATGTTTATCAGAGATTTTAGTTCTAAAGAAAATAGAGAAATTTCAGATTTTAGCTTAATCAAAGTGATTTTCGAATTCAATATGAATATTACAAAGGATAGCCCCTGCTCAGATTAGTCTAATATCAATGGCGTTGTTATGTTTGGTGCAGGAACCACTTGACCTTTATGGGGAGGGGAGGGTTAGTTACTGAAGTTCTCTATATAACGTTATAAAAAAAAACCAAGGAGCCTCGTGTCCATAGCCACATAAATAACTGTCGACCATCCTTCTAGTTTAGGGCTCACATTATCACATATCTCAATAGCAATTATTTAACCATGGTGTTCACCAATATACCTACTCAACATAGAATAAAATATTCCACACATTTCTTTAGCCAATAAGCTATTAACGTAGCTTCCTTCCCTCATACATTTCTATTGAAACTGCATTTATTTTACATACTAAAAGTAAACAACCTTGAGACTCTCGTCAATGGTTGCCTAAAAAGCAATCCAGGACCCAAAAGACCTACAAATATTTAGAAGAAGAAAATGGAGATGTATTGGTCATTCACTGAGAAAGTTTTTTTAAACGACGTTATAAAAATGGCTCTGCAGTTGAAACGCCAAGGCCACATACAGGCTCGCAGCCAAAAGACCACTTAAAGGATGTCTTGCAAACAGGAAATGAAGTCTAAAAAATAACTGAAAAAGGGCGTCCCACAATTTATAGCTCTGGAGAGTTATTTATGGGGCTTTTTGCTCAGCAAGGAAACCAAGGAATGAAGTTGTGACAAGCTGAAGTAGATGTAGAGACTGAGACAATCCCCTCAGTTTTAATATAATAGATATCTAAGAATTAGGATTAACACGAATAATAGTGACAAGGTGACAAGGTTGGGAAACAATAGAATAGTAGACAGCAAAGGTGTGAAGACCAGGAGGCGGCGTCGGACGGGCTAATAGGGTATCAATGACGACCAGGTGACGCTCCTAGAAAGATTAGATAGTTAGGACAATACTAAGAGAGACTGTGACGTACTTAGGGTAATTGACATCTCTACGTTCGAATTAAAACATACAACTCATAACCTAAACCAAAGAGCACGCAACATGTATGAAGCATATAGAAAGAGCCCGTAACATTTATGGAGTAAAAGAAAAAGGACCCTAACAGAAGTGGTATTATTGTACAGCTTAAAAGTTTCTATATTTATTTTAGTCATGTTTTACCTTTAATTTTCTACGTATACTATTAATTCGGATTTATCTTATCTCACAGCACTGATTAAAAACAAAAACTAAGTTGATTCAAGGCCAAGAAAAAATGAACAAAAATATTTAAGTCATGAGGAATAATATTGATTGTAAATGTTTTCATAAAATTAAAAGAAATAAGCCAATTTCAATGTTTGTGGTAATTTTTTTTTATTAACAAATCCAAATATGTAAACACCAAGCCCTCTCTGTAAAGCCTTTTAAAGTTATTGCACTTTCGGTTTACGCCCATATTCGTTCGTTACATAGTCAGCTGAGACCCAAGATGAACCATGTTTGGAAACAAAATCTGGCTAGAATAATTAAAAACGTTTGATCGTGGAATTAATTCAGCTGTGAAATTTGACAAACTAACGAACTTTTCTATTTAGCACAATTTTATACTGACGCTTTATTTATTTTGACATGATAATTAATTTTATGGTAAATTTCTCCCCATTAGAAATGTTTCTAAAAAGAAATTATACTTGTAATTGTACAAGAAGTTAATTCATTGGCTCGAATTTGTTAAAAACATCCTATTATTATATTAAATCTATACCTGCGTCGTATTTGAACTTGCTCACTAAATTAAAAAAAAGGACCAAAATTTACATACAAGATTTACAGATAAACCGCTGTCACAAACTTCAAAAAATAAATAAAACGAATTCTTCGTCATCAATATATTGTAAACTTAAAATTGTTCGAATGTAGGTCGACTCACGCACACGGATAAAAAGTAACTCACAGTCATGAGACAAAAAACCTAAACATGAACTGTCTAAAAAGTAATTAGTAAACATACGTCTGTTGAATTATTATATCACTACCTGAATTAAGTACACTGACAAGCTGTCCACTGACAAAATGTACACTAACAAGATGTAGACTGACAATTTGTACACTAACAAGATGTAGACTGACAATTTGTACACTGACAAGTTGTCCACTGACAAGCTGTACACTGACAAGTTGTACACTAACAGGTTGTCCACTGACAAGCTGTACACTAACAAGCTGTACACTAACAAGATGTACACTAACAAGTTGTCCACTGACAAGCTGTACACTAACAAGCTGTACACTAACAAGTTGTACACTAACAAGATGTACACTGACAGGTTGTACACTGACAAGTTGTCCACTGACAAGCTGTACACCGACAAGTTGTACACTAACAAGCTGTACACCGACAAGTTGTACACTAACAAGCTGTACACTAACAAGATGTAGACTGACAAGCTGTACACTGACAAGTTGTCCACTGACAAGCTGTACACTGACAAGCTGTACACTAACAAGATGTACACTGACAAGTTGTACACTAACAAGATGTACACTGACAGGTTGTGCACTGACAAGCTGTACACTAACAAGATGTACACTGACAGGTTGTACACTGACAAGCTGTACACTAACAAATTGTACACTAAGAAGTTGTACACTGACAAGCTATACACTAACAAGATGTAGACTGACAAGCTGTACACTGACAAGTTGTACACTAACAAGTTGTACACTGACAAGCTGTACACTGACAAGCTGTACACTAACAAGATTTACACTAACAAGTTGTACACTAACAAGATGTAGACTGACAATTTGTACACTAACAAGTTGTACACTGACAAGTTGTACACTGAGAAGCTGTACACTAACAAGTTGTACACTGACAGGTTGTACACTGACAAGCTATACACTAACAAGATGTCGACTGACAAGCTGTACACTAACAAGTTGTACACTAACAAGCTGTACACTGACAAGCTGTACACTAACAAGATGTAGACTGACAAGCTGTACATTGACAAGTTGTACACTAGCAAGCTGTACACTGACAAGCTGTACACTAACAAGATGTAGACTGACAGGTTGTACACTGACAAGCTGTACACTAACATCAGATGTGTTTGAAAATATGTTTTGTAAAAGATTAGCTCGAAAAAAAGATATTTACAGATTGTCTTTAGAGATCAATAAGAAATACTTATAACTAAATAATGACAGATCTTAACGTATGAAACACGGTACCTTAAATCTATTTATGACACTCACTCTGTAACATCCCATAATTTATAAAATGAAATTACTGTCTTAATGTGGCCACAAATTTGTATGTTGATGACGTGGAAGTCTATTAGTAAAATCTCTATAAATTATCTTTACATAAGTTTGAATATTTGACTAATTTGGGACATTTCACTTATTACATAGCTTTTGTGGGGTTTGGGGGGGGGGGGTAAAAAGAGTGACATTTGATGATGAATAATGATAAAAAAAACTCTTTACGTAAAAGGTGACGACTCAAATCTAGGAAAAAACACATAAAACAGAAGTTTGAACAACTTGGGACCTCTGCCTCAGAAAGAGAGATTGTTTCAGAGACTATCACAGACTGTGTAGTAGTTGCATGGTGGGACTAAATATGTCGCAACTTAGAAATGTTTACAAAGTCATTATTTTTTTTATTTTTTTACTTTTTTTTTTGCCTTAATATGTTATTACAAGTATTTCAACCCCTCGAACGACGGGTGGAATTTTTTATTTTTTATAATTTTTTTTTTCAAATAATGTGCACACAAAAATAAACGTATCTGTATTAAAAAATTATAAAAGACATCTCACTCGTAAATGTTACATTTTCTATACATTCTAAACATTGTTATGTTGGTCAATTCAACGCCCATTATTACCAATGATTAATGCAGATGCAATTAATCGATACAGAGAAGGAAAAGCATCTCGAAAACTTGACATAAAATCGGCCAAATCATGTAAATCGGTCATTTTTTTATCTTTTATTTTCGCTTCCAGAAATGGTTTAGCTGCTTCAGTTTCAGAACTTGCAGATGAAGTTGTCTGATCAACAGCGCACAAATTATCTAATGCACACAGCTCATTTTTGTTCGTATAGTTGTCATTGAATGACGTCAGTGATTTAAAATATTTAAGAAGCGCCATATTTTTTTTTGCATTAAGTCGATTTTATATTTCTGTGAACGTTCGATCAAGAACTCTGTTATATAAACTCGAAAATTGTAATTTGGTCGAATCTGACCTGGTACTGATAGAATTTGTTTTTTTTCCGTCCGTTATAACATAGTTGCTGTAGCTAGCTGGCACCTTAGCTGTTCTAATAAATTTTGTATTCTGAGAAGTAGGTGTCTCATCTGTCAAGCTATTTGCTAACGTTGTTAGACTTAGTATTTTAGAGTTTTCTACAACAATCAAATCAAATAAGTTCCTCATTAATACGAAAATTCTGAACTAACTCTAGAACCGAATTAATCAATTAGTAAATACACTGACTTGGACTGTAATACATTATTTTGACTTTCAATTAGAGTCAATATTGAGGAAACCAAGTTTACCGTAAATATTACATTGGGCTTTGGTGCATTGATTTAAAAGATCAATAATCGATTCATAATTGTTTAAAATTGTTCGTGTAGTCAGAAGATGACCTGCCCACCGTTATTCTAGCAGACGGTTCAATCTGTCTCCATCATATATAGCTGCGACGGTTAAAAAAATTCCCTATTTATGATTTGTCATTAATGCAGCTTGGAATAGTGATTTACACGACAGTATGCCAGAGTCTGTCTGATATTGATACGTTTCTCAAATGTTTCTGAAATCATTAAGATTGAACTCTCAGTTCTCGATCCAAACCTCCAAAATGTTTTTAAGTAGAGCAAAAATAGCAGAGGGGGGGCATATAAAACGCAAGGGGCTCTGCCCCCAGCCCTCCCGCTCATGTTCATGCTGTCTTTTAAGCCCATCCGGATAAAAATGGTCATGTTACACTTCTGCTGGTCAGCCTGATATTTGATACGGTGCCCATGATGATGTTATTGAGCACAAGGAATATAAAGTCCGTCTTTCGTCATATGCAAATATATCATAAGTGCTTTATCATTGGCTGATGAGGTTGTAGTATTGACCTGTGATGTCATGAGGTTAATTAAATCTAGCACTATTCATATAGATTAAACAGAGTGAAAGATGCGTAAACATTTTTTTCAAATGCCCTTTTAGATCAAATATATATTATATATCCATCACTCGACATGAAACTCAACAATTGATTTACAGTTTAATTAGAAATACTAAAGTTCAAGTTCTTTAAAGACACAAACGATTTCTTATTAAAAAAAAAGGCGAACATCGTTAGTTTGTTTTCATATAAAATTATTTTGTAGCTTATTTTATTTCAAGAAGGGCTGCAGCCAATATTAAAAAAAAAAAACTGTGTCACTACTGAGTGTCTGAACGGGTGAAATCTAAATTTTTTTTTTTTTTTATTCATTTTAATTTTTTTTTTTATTTATTTTTTTTTTTTTAACGCCGCCATTGCCAGCATGGTAGGGTGTAGTGTGCCTACCACACCAACATTATTGGCGGCGCTGATGCACGTCTGCCATGCCTACAGAGCGGCGGGGTGAGTGTGTACGCTATCATCTGCAGGGATGGCAGAAAGATGGGTTTTAATCCTTGCCTAAACTGGCCAGACCAGCAGGGTGTGTGTACTGCCGATCGGCCAGAATGGCAAGGAAAGGGGTTTTTCCTGATACTCCGACAGAGGGGAGGGTGTAGTGTGCTTGTACCCTCAGCCGGAAATGGCAGGCTGCGCAGGTGTGCTTGAGATGGACGGAGTGGATGGGTGTTGTGT
The DNA here is from genome assembly GCA_021962125.1 of Bulinus truncatus. Lineage (NCBI taxonomy): Eukaryota > Metazoa > Mollusca > Gastropoda > Planorbidae > Bulinus > Bulinus truncatus. The sequence goes on along the minus strand of JAGDYQ010000077.1, from coordinate 50,492 downwards.
GCCGACCACTTCCGTCACCACCATCAGCTGTGAACACTGCGCTCTCGGATAGTCCTCATTAACCACAATACCACCACCCTCGCAAGTAATGGGTTTTTTTTCCTGACTAGAGAACCCCTATGATCCATCCCCCGTGGATCATGGTATGTCTCTCAGACCAGGAATGAGAGCTCACAAAATATTTTGTGATACTCTCCGAAACAAATTACTGATAGAAATGGTTGACAACAGTTGAGTTTGAAATCTAAATGCACGTACGTCATACCTAGTATTAATATTTCGTTTAACTTTCTACTTTATCTTATCAAATATTCTAATCTTTTCCTCAGTATTGACTTGCAACCATTTTACCCCAAACGTTATTTCTTTTTAAACGGCCAAACATTTTACAGTAATATTACTAAATAAAAAAAATACGATACACTGCGCCTGTGCATAAGTAAGTAAAATGGTAATCTTTTTTAGTCCAGTATACTTGGTCGTTTTTCCAAGGTTGTATCGACTATGGTATTAATTATCTCCCTTGTCTTGTTATAACATGTATACCATCACCTCCCTTTTCTTGTTATAACATAGGTACCATCATCTCCCTTTTCTTGTTATAACATATGTACCATCATCTCCCTTGTCTTGTTATAACATGTATACCATCACCTCCCTTGTCTTGTTATAACATGTATACCATCACCTCCCTTGTCTTGTTATAACATGTATACCATCACCTCCCTTGTCTTGTTATAACATGTATACCATCACCTCCCTTGTCTTGTTATAACATGTATACCATCACCTCCCTTTTCTTGTTATAACATAGGTACCATCATCTCCCTTGTCTTGTTATAACATAGGTACCATCATCGCCCTTGTCTTGTTATAACATATGTACCATTATCTCCCTTGTCATGTTATAACATGTATACCATCACCTCCCTTGTCTTGTTATAACATGTTTACCATCATCTCCCTTGTCTTGTTATAAATCAACTAAAATATTTTGCACTTAGCAGACACGCCCCTTTGCTTTAGCAGTTCATGTAATAAAATCAACGAAATAATGTGTGAGAACCGTTGTACCCAATGTTATTTTTGTTTGTACCTAGCAGGTCACCGAGTGGATAATCCGGAAACAGATGACTGTTGCTGCCAACCCAACATCATTGACACTTTCGTACTTTCCTTGAAATTTTTCATCTAATGTAAATTTGTGTAAAAAAGCAAAAAAAAAAAAAATCCACTTGTCCAGTAGGCTATCATTGTTTAAGTGCATCTATTTTTTTAGACGATGGTGTCTCCAAAATTTACATTTGGATCACAATGTCTCTTTACGTTTATTTCAATTTGTGTTGGGTTATATATTCATTTCAGAATATGGTAAACTATGTTTTTTTTAAATAATAAAAAAAAAAACCACATTTTTTGTATTTATATTTTTTTTCAAGTAATGCAATCTCGTTAGATCTCTTTTTTTTCAAACCATTTAAGTAAATTATTTCCGTTTTTTTTTCTGAGTTTTGTAAACAAAAATGTGTCAATATACAATTAATGTAGAGGGGAAGAGCGGTCTTTGTTCAAGAATATTAGATGCCTAGTGAGACGGATGGCCGAGTGGTGTAGATACTCGAATGTCGACCTGAGAGTCCTGGGTTCGATCCTCGGTGAGGCCCATGGAATTTTTCCAGGTTAAAATTGGTGCAAAGTCGTCCCACAAGTCCACGCAGCTTTGAATAGGTACCTGACTTTGGGGAAGTAAAGGCGGCTGGGCGTTATGCTAACCGAACAATACCTTTATATGCCGAGGTTATAGAAACAGATGAATTCTACACTTCATCTGCCGCGATGGCCCGTTAGGGTTAAGGGAACTTTACTGACTTACTTACTTACTAATTATTAAAAATAACGCTCATGTAATCATTTTACCTAATGCTGACCAACATACATCAGCCTCGGACCCGAAAATGTACCATTTCCTTAGGAGTTTTTCAACAAACATCAGTCTGCTAACATAATATTACAGTTGAGAGGACGGATGGCTGAGTGTCATAGATGCTCAACTGAAATTGTTTCCAAGTCCTAGTTAAAGTTGGTTTAAGTCCCAAAAGTCTCCCTAGCTTTAAATGGGTACCTGACTTTTAAGTTGGGGAAGTAATGGCGGTTGGGCGTCATGCTAACTACACAATCCTTTCAAATGCCGAGGTTAGAGAAACAGATGAACTCTACACTTCAGATGCTTCAATGGCCCTTTTGAGTTAAAAGAACGTTACTATATGTTTTTAGAAATGAGCAACAAATGAGAAATCGAAATCGATGTGTTGAACAAAGTTTGAGAAAAACAATGAACTATTTCAATTAGTGTCAAAAGAGCTACCAAAATCTGAATTAAATCTGTTCAAATTAAATAAAAGCATTCATCCACGACTAGTGATCAATCTGCTTGCAATAGATGTATCGTGCTTTATTAATTTCCCATATTCAAATGTAAATAACGATTTTAGCAACTAAATGGAAAACCAAGTCAAAGAAGACAGTGTGAGCTTTTATTAAATACATACTATTTGAAAAGGTTGGAAAAACATGGTCATTTTTTTTTAAATTTTTAACGCTGTGAGAGAAGTAGAAATTAAAATAAAATAATTTTCTCCGCTTCAAAGTCAGATCATTTTGAGCCAACTCAACATCTCGACTTGTATTCTGCATCAACATTGGGAGCTATCATTTTCTTGAAGCTACCTATTGACAGAGGAAGAAATCATTTATTAAATCATGGTGAATGACACATTACACGAATTAACCCATTATAGACCAATAAAAAAAATTATACGTTTATAGAAAGTATTAAACTAAAATGGAATTGATTTAAAAAAAACGAAAATAAATAAATCAAGATGTCATTGCAACTGGCAGACTAAACTCAATATCAAATATCAGTAAGATTGTACAAAAACTAAACTCAATATCAAATATCAGTAAGATTGTAAAAATCTAAACTCAATATCAAATATCAGTAAGATTGTAAAAAAATTAAACTCAATATCAAATATCAGTAAGATTGTAAAAAAACTAAACTCAATATCAAATATCAGTAAGATTGTAAAAATCTAAACTCAATATCAAATATCAGTAAGATTGTAAAAAAAAATGTACATTAAATATGTTTACCTGGGTTTCGTAATAAAATAAAGAAATTAATTTTTCATTATCCGTTATACCCCATCAATCCTTAACAGTATTTTATTAAAAAAGATGACTATTGGCTTATGCCATATATATATATATGGGCAGACAGTAAACAAGTGAAACATTGATACCCAATGATATTTCTCTTCTGAATTTGGCATTGATAATGATCCGTCCAAGTCTTGAGGTAAGTCTCCCAAATTCTTTTGAAATACGTGCTGTACTCATAAAGACAATAATTGTCAAATACCCCGTGGAAGCATACTCTGAACGACTTGGTGTTTTTCCTGTTGAACATTTTAAAAAAATGTCTATAAAACGACATTACGAGAGAGAGAAGACATAGCATAAAGAAAAGGTATCAAATTATAAACGACCTCAGCAAAAAGCTATACATTTGCCGCCATTAGTTTTTTTTTTTCCGCTTTTAATACGTAGCAACCATAACAACTAAATATTGATAAAAACCCCAACATGGTGTGATATAAAATAGGATAAACCCCCAACATGTTGTGATACGCAATTGGATAAACCCTCAATATGGTGTGATACGCAATTGGATAAACCCCCAACATGTTGTGATACGCAATTGATTAAAGCCCCCAATATGTTGTGATACGCAATTGGATAAACCTCCAATATATTGTGATACACAATTGGATAAACCCCCGATATGGTGTGATGCACAATTGGATAGACCCCCAATATATTATGTTACACAATTTTATAAACCCCCGATATGGTGTGATACACTATTGGATAAACCCCCAACATATTGGGATGCACAATTGGATAAACCCCCGATATGGTGTGATACACAATTGGATAAACCCCCGATATGGTGTGATACACAATTGGATAAACCCCCGATATGGTGTGATACACATTTGGATAAACCCCCGATATGGTGTGATACACAATTGGATAAACCCCCAACATGTTGTGATACACAATTGGATAAACCTCCAATATATTGTGATACACAATTGGATAAACCCCCGATATGGTGTGATACACAATTGGATAGACCCCCAATATATTATGTTACACAATTTTATAAACCCCCGATATGGTGTGATACACTATTGGATAAACCCCCAATATATTGGGATGCACAATTGGATAAACCCCCGATATGGTGTGATACACAATTGGATAAACCCCCGATATGGTGTGATACACAATTGGATAAACCCCCGATATGGTGTGATACACATTTGGATAAACCCCCGATATGGTGTGATACACAATTGGATAAACCCCCAACATGTTGTGATACACAATTGGATAAACCCCCAACATGTTGTGATATACAATTGGATAAACCCCCGATATGGTGTGATACACAATTGGATAGACCCCCAATATATTATGTTACACAATTTTATAAACCCCCGATATGGTGTGATACACTATTGGATAAACCCCCAATATATTGGGATGCACAATTGGATAAACCCCCGATATGGTGTGATACACAATTGGATAAACCCCCGATATGGTGTGATACACAATTGGATAAACCCCCAACATGTTGTGATATACAATTGGATAACCACCCAATTTGTCGGCTTTGGGAGAACAATTAAATTGACGATGTGCATTCTGTGTAATTTATATCCAGTGTAATACGATTTGTAATTTAATTACATAACATTGAAATGATTTTTTTCGGTAGATGTAAGGACACACTATAAGGACATGATATTTAAGAATGGTTCAGAAGATTTAAGACATGCACTATAAAAATAAGCTGCCGAAGCAGAGCTGTAGCTAGCTTGTTTGGCGCCCCGTGTGTGAATTACATTTATCTGGCGCCGTGTCCTCTCAATCTGACGAGTGCGAACACTTTTAACAGCGCCCCTTCCTAGTACGTCGCCCTGAGCGGCCGCACGAACCCACGGTACCCTTCGTGAGCTACTGTACTGAAGTAAGGTTAAAGGTCATACAGTTTCAATAACGGGCATTGAGTTCACGTTCAATGTAATTTTACATTATTGAAGTTTGGTGTATTGTTAAAGGGTGATTGGACTTGTGTATGAAATACTGAGGTAATGCTCTCGGGGGTTGACTATTAATTTGAATACATCTTCTCAGTGGCAGGATGTTGGCATGGGCGTCGCTAGGAATTATTCCAGGGGGGGGGGGGCTAACATTTTCCGGGGGGGGGGGCAAATAACAACTTTATGACATTTTTTTTAAATGTAAAGGGGGGGGGGGGTTGGGCAGATGCCCCCCTCTTATATGACATTTTTTCAAAATGTAGGGGGGGATGCCCCCTCCCTTTTCCCCCATGAATACGCCCATGGATGTTGGGTTAATATTCAGGGTCCCGATGATGAAAAAGTGAGCCAATGGAAGGGATATCTTATATAACTTGGGGAGTGATTTGCCGATTTTAAAATTAATCCTAGGGCTCCAACCACTTAATTTTTGGGCCCCTGAATTTCTTTAAAAAGTAGCAACACTGTGATCAAGCACCCACCCAGCCCCGTAGCGTGAAAATTCTACGGGGGGGGGGGCGGGGCGGGCATTCTACAACAGGGGCCAGGATATAGCAGGTAATACATTTTACTAAGTAGAACAATTAAGCAGGGGGGGTCAGACAAAACGCAGGGGGGCCCTGCCCTCCTGCCCCCCCCCCCGCACACTACGGGCATGCACCCACCAAACGATAGCTGAGTAAAAAAAATATTTATATATATTATGCTACATTTACAGTGTTAACTTTCTGACAAAATTCATAATCGTTGTCTGTTCCACCACTCGTATCTTGTTGCTGACGTGTTCGGTAAAACCTCTCAAAGTTTGTCGTACAGTGCTCAAGTTTTTCCTGGACTGCGGTCTGCGTTGTGAGGCTAGAAGCACAGACAGACTCATTCAGGGTTGAAACAGCTTTATCTATATTCAACACTATAGTTTTGCCGTTACATGAAATAGCTATTGCTCTTGCTTACCAAACATTGTACATTTTATATGTTTATCTCAAGATAATGTAATATGTATGGTTTTCAGTTTGTTATTATTTCTATATAATATGTGTACTTTATGTACAATTATCTCCCTTTAGCACTAACTTCAAACTACGTAACAATTTTATTTTCCCTTTTTTAAATCTATTACGTTACGTAAATTAATTGTATAAGATTATTTGAATACACATCGCTATACTTAATATTGTAGCAGAAAGACATTTCCAGAAGAAAGTACTCCATTTTGACAATCGAAGTTCTAATTAGAGATATAAACTGGGGCTCTCGGATGCTGGGTGAGCTCTGCAGCATACAACCGTACGTCTCAACTTCATGAATTTTTCCCCCCGCAGTTATCAGAAATATATTTTTTAAAAATCACATCAGTCAAGGTTGCAGGATAAACCTACCCCCATACAGGCGGCTATCTGAATACCGCTACCAGGCTCCCAGAAAGGCGAGATGTGCTTGGTTCTGTCCTCAGATAAAGAGTGGCGAGGTGAGCTAACACCGTCCACTTCTACCAACGGCAGGTTAACTTATATCAGCTTTTCGGCCAACATTGTTATATGGTTAGACCACCTCGATCCTAACCAAACGGTAATGAGAGGAGATCTAAGGAGAAAATGTCTTCAGAACCAATTAATTAAATGTTTAGTATGTCTGTATCTAATGCACAATTATTTCCCTTTACCGCCAACATCACCACGTCACAACTATTTTTTATTATTTTTTTTTTTACTTTTTCGTCACATGAATGAATTGTACAAGAGTTGAGTTTGATTAGCGCCGTACACAATGCAGACAATGCGAACTAACCCATTTATCATGGGGGCTTTACGGAACTATAATGTTTAAGGCTTTGATATTACTTTTTTTAAGAGGCCTGGCATTCTATTCTGGGACTACGGCCTCAACTAATACATGACTGCCTCTAGATTGATGAATTTTTGTTTTAATTGAAGGGCAGATAAAAGCTACACAACGATTCTATTTCTATTATGTTATTTGATACATTATACTTGACCCACACATTACATCACTATAGTATTGCTCTCTGCTGTTTTTCAAAACGATCGGTCTGTAAAGTATAATAATACAGATAAAAGGAAAGTTACATTTTCAATCATTTTTTAATGATAATAAAGTGCACCGGAGTTCGCAATATTTTCTTAGTTAATTCTCGGTACGATATATTGTACTATACTACAATGTGTAGAACAGTATATAAACCACCTACTAAACATGGAGAGAATTGCTTAATTGGCAGGTACTCACTCACGTTGAACATGATAAATCATAAAATAATAACTGTTGGGAAATAGTCCTTTAAACATTTAATAAATGAATTAAAATTTATTAAAGATATGGTGTTGTATGCGCAAATTATGTATAGTTAGATGTTAGACTCAAAGTTTAACAGTCGGGGGTTGTTTTTGTTATAATTGTGTACCTGTAAGAAGGATTATTTTCTTTGGTATTAACTTTATAAAATATGACCATTTTTTTTCATACATAATTATTGTCCTCTATAATTAAATGTATTTTGGCTACAATAATCTGTTCATGACCTTTGGGGCCACTTCGAGTACATAGATATGCTATTTTTTTGTATATAGAATGATTGTATACAAGCTCATATATATATATATCGCCCTTTTCAATTTTAACTGCGTGCCTACAAGCCAGTCCGGGTACCGGGCCTTTGTATATTAGTAACTTAAAAAAAACCCACACACAGAGCATAGTCCACTGAACTAACAGGTGAAATAAAGGTTTGATAAATATGGATTCCTCAAACAATTGAAATAATTTAAAATTTGAAAGTAAACTAAATGGTTCTTGGGATAAAAAAATCAAATATAGATATTATTGTAATTGTATGAATTCACTGGATATTTTTGTTAACGGAACTAGAAAAAAAATTGAGATAATGTTATTAGTGAAGCTGACCTTGTTTTCCTTTTTCGGAACAGATGTAAATCACCAGTTCTATCATGGTCTTAACGTTGATAATTTTATCGTCATCGTTACAGTAGCCTTTTTTATCTGTCACACAAGATTTGGCCTCCACGTTATGTCTGTATAAGAATTAGACCGAAAAATAAATAGATATTACAATGGGGGATAGAAAAAATAAATAACAGTAACATAACTGCAAACAAAAACAAACCAGTGGAATGGTAGCCACCATTCCGACAACTACATATGAAGTGCATTAAATATCCCCAAATCTACATGTGAAGTGCATTAAATATCCCGACAACAATATGTGAAGTGCATTAAATATTCCCAAATCGACATGTGAAATGCATTAAATATCCCGACAACAATATGTGAAGTGCATTAAATATTCCCAAATCAACATGTGAAATGCATTAAATATCCCGACAACAATATGTGAAGTGCATTAAATATTCCCAAATCGACATGTGAAATGCATTAAATATCCCGACAACAATATGTGAAGTGCATTAAATATCCGGATAACAATATGTGAAGTGCATTACATATTCCAACAACTACATGTGAAGTGCATTAAATATTCCGACAACTATATGTGAAGTGCATTAAATATTCCAACAACTATATGTGAAGTGCATTAAATATTCCAACAACTACATGTGAAGTGCATTAAATATTCCGACAACTACATGTGAAGTGCATTACATATTCCAACAACTACATGTGAAGTGCATTAAATATTCCGACAACTACATGTGAAGTGCATTAAATATTCCAACAACTATATGTGAAATGCATTAAATATTCCAACACCTACATGTGAAGTGCATTAAATATTCCGAAATCAAATGTGAAGTGCATTAAATATCCCGACAACAATATGTGAAGTGCATTAAATATTCCGACAACAATATGTGAAGTGCATTAAATATTCCGACAACAATATGTTAAGTGCATTAAAGTCAAAGTGGGGTTATATTTTGGGCTTTGTTTTTCTGCCAATTAAACTCGAAAAATCTAAATGAATTGTATGAAGACTTCTCTATGCATATATATATATATATATATATATATATATATATATATATATACGTATATGTATTACTAAAACAACTATAATATATTCTTAATATGTAGAAATGAATCATCTGCAACAGTACTGTCACAGAGTGTTGTATGTGTATGTAGGGGAGAGACGGGTGAATTTAATTGTTTTGGATTACTTGCTGCATTGTTGTACTATTGGTCAGGGGAGATAATCCATGATTGTCTGGTGATGGAATGAGTTCAAGGAAAACGTGCTAGAGGTGAGTGTGTAGTGAACGAGTGATAATGTCCATGTGGACCAGGAAGTTGATGACCAGCTATTGTTGAAACTGGGGAACAGGAAGTTGATGACCATCTATTGTTGAAAATGGGGACCAGGAAGTTGATGACCAGCTATTGTTGAAAATGGGGAACAGGAAGTTGATGACCAGCTATTGTTGAAAATGGGGACCAGGAAGTTGATGACCAGCTATTGTTGAAAATGGGGACCAGGAAGTTGATGACCAGCTATTGTTGAAAATGGGGAACAGGAAGTTGATGACCAGCTATTGTTGAAACTGAGGAACAGGAAGTTGATGACCAGCTATTGTTGAAACTGGCTGTGTGTTAAGCTTGAGCAATAACTGACGAATGATATATTGCGTTGTATATCTAACTGAAGATTTTCTAGCATTCAATATTTATTTTTTATTAATATCAGACTAAAGAATTAGTGTTTCGGTTATAACATGTGTTTGTGATTTCTCTTTAAGTGCAGTAAGTTCGTGCCAGTGATATTTGCTATAGCACAGATTAGGTCTAAGTCAAATCCAGTTAAATGACCTGCGATAAGTATTCCAATCTCAATACCTAGAACAAGATCGCCTGTAACTATTATATATTATCAGTACGTAGGACATTATCAACTGCAACTATATCAAACTTAAACGTATATTTATAAGCAATATCAATTATGTCTATATTCATTTGACTAAGAACGATAATCCTACACACACGCACTAGTTATCCTTTTTATCGGCTCCTATGTATCTTATGTAACTAGTCAGTAAAGTATGAATTGCATGTCACTAGTTTGAATGAATTAAACAATATGGAGTACATTAACTTTAAAAATGTTTACAACAATTGGTCTAAATAATATACATGGTATAGATAAAAGCAATCGCAGATCGCAGTCCTATGAGAATGCGAGTAATATAAGTGGGATTTATTCGGGAAAACAAGCTAGATTTAGAAAGATTCATAAATCAGCGGAGTGGGGGCCTTGCGCTGCCCAGAGCTTACATTTGGTAGGTCATCTGCTGTGGAGAGCTGTTCAGCTGCAGTCAACTATTTCGCTATTGTTCAGTCTACACGTTTTTTTGCTTTCACCGCAGCGATGGTTAAAATTGACTGAAAGAAAAAAACCTTTATGTTGCAAGGGCTATCAGCAACAAGGTGGTCAGCACGAAGTGACGCTACTAGAGCTTTTTATGCCAATTATAAGGAAATTCGACAAGCGTTGTCTGATGTTGCTACAAGCGAAAGTCAACCACCAGCATGAAGCCAAATCACTCATAAAGAAGTTGGACCATTTCGAGACAGTGTTAATGTGTGCGATTTGGAAAGACTTGCTCCAAAACATTGAAATTGTCAACAAAACTCTACATGAGCCTGGAATTGAATTGACGACCATCAGGTCACCATCATCAACTTGTATGACAGTCTTGTTCTTAACTTTCATGATACAGGCGATAAATTTGAAATGTACTAAGGTATAGCAAAAGTGCTCTCACAAACGGACTATAAAGAATGTACACAACGACAGCTACACCGATTTCATGATGAAGTTGTGGATGATAATGATCTGGTTTTAGGTATGAGTCCTAGTGAAAAATTCCGTACTCAGTCTTTTTATGTTATCATAGATAGACTTATTACTGAGATGGGAAAACGGCGAGCAGCCTACACAACACTAAATGAATAAAAGGTTCAACTTTCTTCTGGACAGATCTCTGTCAACTGATCAAACAGTTTCGAAAGTCAAGTGTATAATTTAGATGTACCCATCAGATCTGGAAGAGGCATTTACTAAAAAATTTATTTTGTTCTCATGGATTTTTGATGACAAGAAAACTGTGACGAAATGCTTACATCACAAATACAGAGTAGGTCGGTGACACGTTTTCTAAATGTAAATATTGCATCACAAATACAGAGTAGGTCGGTGACAAGTTTTCTAAATGTAAATATTGCATCACAAATACAGAGTAGGTCGGTGACAAGTTTTCTAAATGTAAATATTGCATCACAAATACAGAGTAGGTCGGTGACAAGTTTTCTAAATGTAAATATTGCATCACAAATACAGAGTAGGTCGGTGACAAGTTTTCTAAATGTAAATATTGCATCACAAATACAGAGTAGGTCGGTGACAAGTTTTCTAAATGTAAATATTGCATCACAAATACAGAGTAGGTCGGTGACAAGTTTTCTAAATGTAAATATTGCATCACAAATACAGAGTAGGTCGGTGACAAGTTTTCTAAATGTAAATATTGCATCACAAATGCAGAGTAGGTCGGTGACAAGTTTTCTAAATGTAAATATTGCATCACAAATGCAGAGTAGGTCGGTGACAAGTTTTCTAAATGTAAATATTGCATCACAAATACAGAGTAGGTCGGTGACAAGTTTTCTAAATGTAAATATTGCTTTCCGGATCTATTTTTCAATTTTTGGAGCAACTGCTAAAGGGAGACGTTCCTTTTCTAAACTCAAATAGATAAAAACGTATCTTCGGTCAACGATGGGACAAACACTACTATCCTCCTTGGCATTATTTTTTCAATTGGAAATGGTTAGGGAAATGACATTTGAGGACGTCATATGTGACTTTGCTAAGACAAAGGGCCAAAAAGTAAACATTCTGTAATTTACAGATCTACAGCACTGCAGCTTGACGTGCTCATATCACACGGTTATATATAGTTACTTTAATAAAAAAAAATATTAAATTTTACTTCCATTCTGAACTTTTAACTTTACAGTCTAGCTTTCGTAGACCCTTGAAAAGTTCGTAGGCCCTAGGCATAGTGCCTACTGTGCCTAGTGCATTCATCGGCGCTGTATATACATTGTTAAATGCTCTAACTGTTCAATAACTGAACGCACAGGCATGGGTTCTATAAAAGATCATTTAATGATTACAAGCAATAAACAATAATGGCCGCTGTGCTTGCCGGCTCTGTTATTCTCTCTTCTCTCTATCTCCTGTTACTACTCATCACGCGCATACCATCACAGCTTTCAATTACAAACTCTATGGTGCGCTGATGTAGGGAATTCCCAGATACTACCGAGGGCAACGAGAGAGTTACAGCAATGTCTTGGAAATATGTATCAAAGCTGAACAATAGTCTATCTCTATGTAAAGGCTTTGCAGCTAGTATTCAAATAAATGACAAAGAAAAATGTGAATCGTTCTCGGCAGTATAGTAGAGTCGGAAATTAGTTTTTTTTTAGATTCTCAAACTGAGAATAAAACCAAAAATACCACAGTATTTAACATTATTCCAGAAATAAATCTCGAACTGTGAACTATGTTGGACTCAACAGTTGTTCGAATATTGAATGCGTTCGGCTTTCGAATCGAAGGGGTGGCATTTTGCCACTGGAATACGTTCGTAAGAAAATTGTACACCGTAGGTCTGTTATGATTCTATTTATAGGCGTCCACACCCAGGTTTAAAAGGACGGGTGCTCTACTGGTTCGATCTTCGGTGGAGACCAATTGTAATTTAAATGTCTGGTTAAAGGTCTTCACTATATATCCCGTACAGACATTGCATTATCAGCTATGTTGGGGATGTAAGAAGAGCACCCTAAAAACAATGCTATTTGTGGTTTACAGCCTCTATAAGATTTCATCTCATTCTTACATTGACACACAAACAGACACACGTACACACAATCTGGGTTGTATTCGTGAATGAGTGAATGAACGTAAAAAGAAGAGAGAATACTCACCAATAGATTAGATTGTACTGTATACTAACAAACAGGTTATATTGTACTGAATACTTACTGACAGACTAGATTGTACTGTATACTAACAAACAGGTTATATTGTACTGAACACTTACTGACAGACTAGATTGTACTGTATACTAACAAACAGGTTATATTGTACTGAATACTTACTGACAGACTAGATTGTACTGAATACTAACTGACATACTAGATTGTACTCAATACTAACTGACAGACTAGATTGTACTGAATACTAACCGACAGAATAGATTGTACTGAATATTCACTGGCAGACTAAAATAATTATACTAGATACTCACTGAAAGACTAAAATGTACTAAATACTCACATACAGAGATTAGTAATGTTCTCGTCTAATAATTCATTTACATTGTAAAGGTTGACATTTAAAAGTGATGTGCACTGCAATAGCTGCCCACAACCATCATTAATCTTGCTTTTGACGACTGCCTCTGTTGAAAAAAAAGGAAATTTTAAATTTTGAAATAACTGAGCCTGCAAGTGTTGAATGTGTAAATCATTTTTCAAAAGTGACTGTCACTATGGGATGACATTCAGAGGCAGACTTACAATTTTAGGGGAACTAGGCCAACAAACATTTGAGGAGGGATGAGGAACCGGTGTCGGTGTAGGCGGTATCGGTAGTTTTTGCAGTTTCCGTGTCGGTGTCGGCATTTGTTCTTTGTCCGGAGTCGGTGTCGGTGTCGGCGCTCGTTCTTTGTCTGGAGTCGGTTTCGGCATTTATACATTGTCTGGAGTCGGTGCAAAAACTTGCCCCAATAACGTGAAAGAAAAAAATACCACAACTTAAATTAAATAATTCAGAACAACGTCAGAAAGTTCTTAGGCAATCTTTAATTTACAGTGTTTATCAAGATCTTCCTTTCTTTTAAATAAATACTTGGTAAATTTGTTTCTCAACGAATGTATTACTTTCCAAAGCGAGATTCTCTACAGTACAACGACTTGTCAAAATTAACAGAATTGTGACTATATGCAGAAAGGAATGTTACTGACTATGTTCACTCTGTTATTCACTCAATCATTGAATATCATAAGACATTTTTAGTTTGCATCTCTCTATCAATATCCATGTTGGGGAAAGATTACACACAAACCTATTCAAGTCTTTTAGAACCTCAACGAATGACCTGTTTCAAAGGTTCCTACAATCAAAGTGAACTCACAACTAACACTCTCCACAGCTTAATTTCTCTCAGCCAGACTGAAATGTTCACAATCCACGTCACAACGGCACTACAAAAAAGTCCAGTCCGTAGTAGCTCGCTATTGAGACGCCGTGTGCGAATTTTCTCCCCACCCCCCACCCCCCCCACCACAATAAGAAAAGTGCGCCACCATTTACAATATATTCCATTTTTAAATACATATTTCATTTTTGATTCGGGTGTAAAATAACGGTTCTATATTAACTGTTAAGCATATAGTGTCTTCATACACCACTCCAGAAATACATCCGGAACAACCATCTCTTATCATTGTCTGTAGCCCTTGTCGTGATTTTATTTTAGCATTCTGCATTATCTGAATGGCCACTTACAAACTTCCAAGCATCATTGCCCTAGTGTTGTTGGATATGTCTGTACTTTACAGTGACTTGCTGACTTAGGCAATCGTTTGACAATAATCTTGACCAATATTTGAGCATAAGCCTACTCATAAATGAGAAATTATTAAAAGTAGCGAAATGGCCGCTTCAGATTTACTATAAAAATAACATCCCACATACTGTGGCATATCTTGAAGTAGACCATACACCTTTGTTACTTCAATGTATTCACTGCAGCTACTCTTGATATCCGTATACAGTGTTTTTTTTTCCTTTCAATGTTACATGTAGGCTACAACTGATAAGTTTTTTCTCATCGTAATGGACATGCTGGAAAATCACAAATCACAGATGTAAATTTATAACTACTGAAGGACCACAATAGGTTCTTAAATTTGATTGAAGGGCAGGACCAAGAGCAGATCATTGGGGTGTTTATAATACTTTATGTGAGCTAACATAAACGTAAATGTTATCAATGTAAATGAAAAAAGGGGAGAGTACTGTGGGTCGAATCAAAACGTTAACGGGACATAGACTGCCCATGTCTGGTTTAGAAACTGAACATTGTTTTCAAGATTACTATCTCGGCGACCCGACTAGCTGGGCGCCTTGTATAAAATTATAAAAAAATACATTTAATTGCACAGTTCGTTCATTTTTCTTTCGTTTTTTACTAATTATATTATAACTGAGACCAAAAAAAAAAAACAATTTCATATTAGGCCCATACAATGCATACTGCAACATAATGATAACTTTTTAATTTACTTTATAAATATCTATAATATTAAGTATATATTCATGTTGGTTTCGCCAAAAAATTGCCGACGAACTTGCTTTTAAAGAACAGCATTGTACGATACACAGACAATTTTTATTTTGTTCAATCTACCTGTACCATAGAACTGGTGTGTGTAATAGAGGGTTTCTAGGCAGCAGGCCAGTTAATTTATTCTGTTGTTGAGTACAGGATCTTGTTGGGCCTGTAATTTTTCTCCTTCATAACATGGCCGCATGCTTTAAGAGCAACATCCCAACTGACTTTTGAACACCACGCACCAAATGACACTTGGGAAAACACTCGCTAATACACAACAGCGAACACTTCAATTATCCAATCAGTAATAGGAACAATGTATTCGTAAAAACGAAATAATATAAGTTTAATTCATCAAATCTATAAAAAAAAAGAATGATGACAAAATAACAATAAAGTCCACACAAATAGTATAGTCACCAACGTTCACAATTTTTATACTCGTCAACTAGAAACTGTCCCATACGATAAACTCTTTACTGTCCGCTTAACTCCCTTCTTCACGTTCCCCTACAGCCACTTTCTCTCCTAACCCCTAATCTCTTCAAACAAATACAGCCATGCTCCACTGGTCATACTGGTCACTCCGGTCACTTTCCATTCACTACTTTGATCTTCCACCATTTTCATTATCAAACCCACGCCTTGCCATTCAAACACACGCTAACTGACCCAACACAGCTCTCACACCCACATATAATTTTCTGACAGCAGATATTCTGCAGCGCAACTCACACACCACTGCCAAGGGGGGCAACTTTCAGATAATGAATAGAAAAGATAGGAAAACGATGCAAATGTACCGGTATATCAAACTTGTATCGAACTTTTATAGTTGCATAATACGTGCACGAATATTACAAGTCGATTTGATAATACGCTGTGGGATGTTGGTATACTGTCAATATTTCTTTTACGTTGTAAACAACTGATTGGGTAATAGTACCGGTACGATGCTGACTGGTTCGAGCTGACTAGTACGAGTTGACTAGTACGAGCTGACTAGTACGAGTTGACTGGTACGAGCTGACTGGTATGAGCTAACTGGTACGAGCTGACGATGCTGAAGTTACGACATGTTTGACATTGTTAAGCCGGCTGTTGCCGAAGATATTGGCTGAAGGCGTGGTACAGGCTGACTGGTACGACTGTTTAATTTTTGACTGGCTGTTTAATAAACTTGGCGTCTTTGGCACTATGGCGCTATATCCCTAAATCGCGCAGGTAGTATGATAGATATCAAGAACCACCGGTGGGTTAAGGGTATAGTGGTATGGAAAAACAATCTCGTTACATCGGTCCCTGTTTTTAATGCTCGATGAAGGATCCTTGTTTTAAGTCATCTTTTGGTCCCTGATTCATCTCCCGTGGTGCCTCTTAGTGCATAACAATATCCGCTATGGTGATGGTGGAAGACAGGCACCATTAAAAATTACAATGATTAGGATCTAGAGTGATCTCGCTACGTTACCGGAGGGCTGTCGTTGGTGAAGTATATCATGGAGACGAACGAGCTTTGAAACAATATTATAAGCTAATACTATTTACAGTGTGCGTTAAATCCCAGTGAAAATGAATAACAGTATTAAATTAAGTACAACTATGAAAAAAATCGGTCTTGAAAGCAAAAAATAACTAGCTTTACCCAGAGCTATTAAGGGGGATATAACTCTATTAAAAGTTTTGAAGGCATAAATATCATATTAATAGCGATTTGGGCGCTGCAGTTAAATAATTATTACAACAGTATCAGTTTAAAATACAATCATGAAAAAAAAAATCGGATCTGCCCCGAAGCCAACAAATAACACTCGCCACAGCCGATCCAAGCTAAGGGGGATATAATAAATCGTTTTAAGAATTTTGAATGTGATGAATAATTTACATTGTCGAAGAAAGCACACCAGAAAAGAGTCGTCTATTGCATGGAGGGTCATATACTAGTTAAATTAAAATATGGAACTGAAGATATAAACTTTGATAGTTTTCTATTCATTATAAATATAAGGAAATAATTATGCATACAGGGATCGAATGCAATAAATTATAAAAATAATAAAAAACTTATAAAATTCAATGCATTAATTTAGCCTATCTATTCGATTTTTAATTCTATTCACCGATCATCTTTTGAATGTATTAGATCTTTTGAAGAGTCTACGTTTTCAAATTAATTACATTCAAGTCAATACAAACTTACCGCCAAACGCAATGACTGTCAATACAGTAAGAAAGAAAGTGTACATTTTATCAAGTTGTTCTATGTAAAGGCATTGCAGTTATTGAATCATTCTTTACATTATTTATAATTGAATATACTTTTAACCACGTATAGTCTCCGCAACGTTGTAACCCTCTATTTATCAATGTAGCATTTAGTGTGCCACAGAAATTATAATTT